>LRSR01013312.1:0-35000 GCA_001579985.1 Hypsibius dujardini
GATGAATACAAATAGAAGGTTCAAAACATTCAAGAACGGTCCAAATTTGATAAAAAAAACTGATGCTTGTGAACATTTTTTGAAATCTCAGAGGCCTAGAAATCAGACCCCCACATTCATACAAGTTTCAAAATGATCAGGAAAAAGAGGCCGAATTTTGGATTTAATCTTGAAAAAATGTATTCTGCCCCCTTGCCCATCTCCTAGCCCTACCGCCAGGGGTCCTGGTTCCGACCTGTAAGGAGCCTAAACGAGCCTCTGGCCTCAGTTACCCCTCCTTCCACACACATAGACACCTCGGAGGACGAACCCGTAAAACGCTCGGGAAACGTTTGAACGATAATCGATAGACTAGATAAGTGATCGATGAGGCGCACCGGGATAATTGAGCTTACTTACCGCGATAGGGACGCGAGTAGCCCACTACACATCCATCCCATGCTTTGTTACGTCCCCGCGGATCGTGTCCCAAGTAGGCGCATGGCATGCGCCAAAAAATGGTTGCATCATTGTATTATCACATATACATATGCCAGCGGTACGCGAAGGGAAGAAAAGAAACTCAGAATGGGGCATTTTCATATTTGGCGTGAATTTAATATAAACCAGCCAGTTACACTTTTTTGACCAAAGTCAGTTTGCATTATTTTCTGACAAAGGGGTAAATGGCCAACATTTGAGTGGTTGGTTACACGATTCAGACCGAAAGTAACAAAGTAACGGGATGGTAACCAAGCACTAGATCATAAACGACTTTTCGAAAGAAAGAGCGTTGAAGATTTGAGCCTTTAGATATCGATAATTTTGCTGCCACTGATCTGAAAATCAATTTTTTTTTCTTCACAACGATAAACACTAGCATGAACAAAAAACGTCGTTTTTCACTCAATCGGTATGGTACCTGTTCCAGAATTGAGCGTAACCGGTGGTACAAAAATAAAAAATAACTGTAACGAACGTAAAGGCTGTCTAAAACTGAAGTGAAAGTACTTGAAACCAACAAAAAAAAAGAAAGAGAGAGTATAAAGGATCAAGTTAATCTACTGACATCTGTGAGGAAGAAATGTCCACCTCCGCTGTTTGCGAAGATCCCATGGCAGCAGAATCCTGATCGTTGTGGTATAACTGCCCAAATTCAGCGCGTTCATCCTCTTCTACATGCATCACAATCTACTTTTCAAGATATTCCATCCTGCTTTTGGTCAATCCAGGTGGCAGAACCACGTCAGGGAACGGTCTAATAAATTTATTTTCGCCAGTTTCCAGTTGCAGAGTGTTGTGCAGAACGTTGTGCACTGCGCAAGTGTGCTGGAAAAAAGTTCCCTCTGCGCCAACTCGGTTTCCGAGAAAAACCCGTCAAAATTTTTTATTTTTTTAAACGCTAAACGGTAGAGGAATGTTTTCTCTTAATTATCAGCCGGACAACTCGTTTTCGGCGATTTGTGAACGAACGTCGGCTGCATTCAATTTCTGAACAAGTGGAAAAATGTGTAACTGGCTAGTTACTATAAAATTCACGCCATTTCTTCGGTCAGTACGTGCGTATCCTGCTGGAGAGTGCTTACTCCGTGGAAACGACTCGTAATTCGCTAGACCGATTATTAGGAAGAAAGTGATATTGGTGGTCGCCAAAGACACGTATGGGTAACCCCGACATTTTGACACGCTCATGATCACGTTGAGAAATGCACTAACAAATGACTCAAGAATGAATAATCGATTATGTAAATTAGATTTTAGCTTTCAACTCGATATTTTTTAATTTTTAGGACGTTATCTACAATTTTTGATACGTCGTATGTCACAGCGATGTCTCTCCAGGAGATACACGAGCATCGATAATCCCAGTGGCGCACTCATCAACTTAAGATAAATTTGTACAAACAGTGGCTGCAAAACCATCAGTTAAATAATTAAAATACATTATATAAATAATCATAATAATTAATGTGTATTTTAGTTTCAAAGCGTTTTTATCAGCCTTGATGTTTTTCCCTCTCTCCCTTCAAGGTCATCTAGTTATTAACACGACAATCTACAGTACAAGCAACAATTTCAGGGTACGCCGTTCCAGGTATGCACACCGTTGTAGGTCCAGGTAAGGCGAAAGTGTCCCCCCCCCACCCATTCATGCATTCATACGTCCCATTTCTCCGGGCGTCCCTTTTCCAAGCTATGTTATGAATTGTTTTCGCAGACAACTGCAGCACATGCCAAGCAAGAGACCACAATCCATACCATAATGTCAGATGCCGCATGGTGTGCAAGTGCGTAATTGCATTTCCATCCGTGTACACATGCACACCAGTCATGATGTCTCTCTATTGGGGGATATGGGATCACACAATACGAACAGCAGGAGTTACCGCTGGTTTCCCGCAATCAAACCGCATGCGACGGTATGCCGGCCATTATGCAACGACAATTGACGCGGAGAGAAAGGAAGTGACAGGAGAGAGAGCTAGCGCGACCTCGAGAGCACAACAGCAGCAAGGTGGGACGGTACAAAGAGCTTTTCCGGCTGTATGCCGTGCAAGGTGAGGACTCCTCTCTCATAATCAGTCATCTACAGAGTAGTCTCAGAGAGAGGACATAAAAAATACAACGTCAACACCTAAGCCGTGCCGTCCAGAAACAGACAGACAGACATAGACAGACAGACAGACAGACATAGACACGTCATGTCTGAGAGACCTATGGAGAAATACCGTCGTGGGTATTCAGGATGTTCAGTCATGTTAATCGGGTTACTACCTCATAAGAAGTTATAGGTTTCCTGGGTTCGGCTAATCCCTCGCAAGATCGCGTGTCGTGGATTTGTCACCTCTCATACGCACACAAACATACACACACACAGGATGAGGAATGAGATGAGATAGTAAAACAACTAATTAATAATAATTATATAGTAATAATTTGCTAAAAAGTAATGAAGTATTAGTATTGAAGAGAAGAATTAGATTTTGATTGCACCTCGAGGATTACTGAAATCTCGAGATGAAAAATGAGATGAAATGATGCTAAAATTAACAAAAACATTACCCGTACCAGGCAAACGCTTTGGGTTGAATCACTACATGGGTTGAATCAGTCGGGTGGCGAAGGGCGCCGCAGGCGGTGTTTGTGAAGCTGAATGAGTGTTGTTTACCATTTACACTCGTGGCGCCCTCCGCCATCCGACTGATTCAACCTATGTAGTGATTCAACCCAAAGCGTTTGCTTGGTACATAATAATATTGCACTATTTAATAAAAATTAACAATTTAGCAATATTAAAAAGCAAGATATTTGTTTTTAGATTGCAAATCTTTTAGAGAATAGCTCAAGTCTCAATCGTTCGGCCTTTTTGCGTTAGTTTGATTGTGGATGGTGGACGGACCGTGGGAGCGACACCTACAGACAGAAGATCCGTGTTCGAACATACAATTACCCTTAAACGAACGAGCGATACATCCTCTCAAGGCATGCCTCGGAGAATTCATTAATTATCGATACTCGGATCGAGTGCCTCGACCTTCCGTCACCGGGAGCTAAGAAATTCAACTCCCCGACTGAATGATCGGGGCTTCCGGAAAAAATGCCTACGACGAACTGGAAGGTCACCACATGATCACCATAGGATGATGATGATTACGTTAGGCATATATAAAGTATAAAGGCAAGGAAAGATTAAACGATGCACGCACAAAATTACACCGAGGTTTCGTGGTTTGATAGAAACCACTTTCTTAGTTCTACAATGAATCAGAAAAATCACAGTTTCAACTCTACGGAATGGGAGGGGGGGGGGTTAAAGTACCGTTGCCGGTTCGGGTAGTTGGGAGGACAGACCATTCCAAGACGCGAAGTACGTTACAGAGGCTAATCCCAGTCTTCGTCATCCTCTTGGATGGGCTTCGATGGAGTGGCCGTAGACGGTGAGTGGGGAATCAAGTTGGACACTCTATCCATGGCCGATCCGAATCCGGCTGCGGCGGCCGGAGCACGGGTTGGAGGGGTTTCCGATGATCCCTCATCACCTCCGCGACTGCCTTTGGAAATTCCCTTTCGCAAGTTGGTCAGCCGGCTTCGTAAGTCGTCCATCAAATCACCACCCCCGGAAACGGCTAGAATATATCACAAGGTTGCAACCAATCAACCTGGGAATTTTCAGTGCTGCTGTCTTTCAGTCTGTCATGTCCGCAATTTCTTTCAATCCAATTGTCTGCCTGCATGTCTATCTGTGTGTGTGTCTGTGTGTCTGTGTCTGTGTCTGTGTGTCTGTGTGTGTCTGTGTCTGTGTGTGTGTGTGTCTGTGTGTGTGTGTGTCTGTCTGTGTGTGTGTGTGTGTGTGTGTGTGTGTGTGTGTGTGTGTGTGTGTGTGTGTGTGTGTGTCTGTGTCTGTCTGTGTCTGTGTGTCTGTGTGTCTGTCATGTCGTCATGTCTGCTATGTCTGCTATGTCTGTTTATGTCTATCTTTCTGTCTGACAGTCTGCCTTTTTCTCTGTCTATATGTCTATATGTCTATATGTCTGTCTGTCAGTCTGTCCGTCTGTTTATTTACTTGCCTTAAATGAGGAAATCTCAATTGAAACAACCTCTTTACCTTTAGTTTCCTTCTCCTCTTGCTTTTTCTTCTTTTGCTCCAATTTCTTCTCTTTAACACTCTTCAATCCAGCCTTCCCCACACCTCCCGCAGCTCGAATACTCTCTAATAAACTACTGCGGGCATCCGATCCACTCGATGCAGCCGCTGCTGGGGCCCTAGCTTCCGGTGGCACGGGCATGCTGCCACCTGATGGCGGCGGTGGAGGGGGTGGCGGTCCACCACCGGCAGGTGGCGCTGGCGGAGGTGGCGGTGGTGGCGGAGCAAAAGTAACGGGTGGTGGCGGCGGCGGCGGTGCTGGACCGGTCAAAGATATAACTGGAAGATTGGGCGTCGGTGGAGGCTGGTTAATCACGGGAAGACTGGCCGCCGGGGCCTTGGCAGCAGCGGTCGGCGGATCGAATGTGAAGGGGCCCATGGTCGGGACGGAAATGTCGAAGTCGGCGTCGAAGTCGCCGAATGCTGAATCCTCGAAGACACCTATTGAAAACAGAAAATATAAATATGACTGTCAATCAGAAAGCAAAAAAACAGAACGAAGAATGATGGGGATAGATGGAAAGTCAGACCAAACGTCGGTCAGTCAGACAGGCAAGCAGACAGGCAAGCAGGCAGACAGACAGACGAACGGACAGACACACAAACAGACAGATATACAAATAGGACGGAAGCGAGAAAAACAGGCAGGCAAGCATGCAGACAGACAGACAGACAGTCAATCAAACAGTCAATCACACAAAAATACAGAAAAACAGTCAATCAGGGGTAAACTAACAGACAGAAAGGCAGACAGATACATTGACAGGCAGACAGAGAAACAAACGCACCAGACAGGCAGACAGAAGAGCAAAGAGACAAACACTTGCCTGGTAAGTCAGGAAGCATGTTAGGCAAATCGAATTCGGGCACTGCACCGAACCCGGGAATGTAGTTCAATTCATCCCCTTTCTTGGACTGATCATCTCCTAAGAAGCTCGCTGGTGCCGCATCCAACGACGGACTCTGCACCACCGCTTCCGCCAGTTTCCTCGCGCGCGACGGTCCACCCAGAGGGTCCAAACTGATAAATTTACTGTACGGATTCTGCGCGGTGTTGAAAAGTAGCAGCGAGCTGACACTCTTCACGCTTGCCGGTATGTCTCCCAGACCCTCGCCGTGCATCGGCTCGTCGAAATGCAGTCCCGGATTGCAATTGGCAACCAGCGGATGGAACTCTGGCTTCTGTGGAAGCTTTACGTCTCGGGGAAAGCGAGACCGAATTTTGACATCCGATTTGAAAAACTCGTTGGCAGGAGGAGGCGTCATATACTCTTCCGCAAAGATGGCTTGGTACTCGTCCGGTTTGTCCCCGGCCGGAAACGTGGCTGCGGCAAACACTCGGATGGCTTTCTTGCTCCCTCGAAGGAACTCCACCTTTGCATCGGCTGTTGAAATCCTGGCAGTGACAGCCTACAAGAATTTTAGTTCTTATTAATCAAGCAATTAATCATTGCATCAAGCAGAGGATCACACGAATAAACGGAACAAGGGAAATAATAAATGAACACATCAATCAAGCGAAGGCCCAAATAAATAAACGGCCAAAAAACAAATCAATCTACAGGAGAATAATAGTCGACATAAGAGATATCAAAACAGCATGAAGTTTTAGAATTTCGTAAAACGAAGACGTGTAAAGTTAAGGTAATAAGGCAACAAAAATATGAATAGTAAAAATAAAATATGGTTTGAAATAAATTAATCACGCAATCAAACGACAGAGCATCACTGCAACCTACCTGAGATCAATCGATCAATCAACTGTACCAATGTCGCTTGATACTAAGCAATCAATCAATCAAACAGCAAAGGCCAATTGAGACTGAATCCAAAGCATGCCCATCGGAAAATAGAGACGTACCTTTAAGCGCGCCTGTTGCTCGTGCACTTTACTGTCGATTCGATTGAAGACATCGTTGGAGATCTTCTGGAGGTGCTGTAAAGAGTCCAAAATCTGGACGTACGCCTCCTCCGGCCGCAACGTCGCTGTCAGCAGGGGCACCTTGAACACGGGTGAACTCATTTTTCACAGCATACCACTAGCACTAGCTTTGAAATAAAATTCCCTCGCAGATTATAATTTTCTGAAGATTTCACGCAGCCTGCACCCGGAGCTCCAAAAAACTAAAAGTTTAACACTTCTGCTGTGTTCGGCAAGCGTAGTGTTTTTTTGCGAGTTTTTGCACATTGATCTGTAGTATATGCGCTTGTTCTGTATACTTTGTTCTATAAACTAATGACACTGTTCTTGCTTGGAGAGTGTTACTAGTACTACTATTACTTTTACTGTTACTGTACTGCCGCGTTAGCTTCGCGCACCTGTAGCGCCGCCCCGGGCGATTTTCCCCCCACTCCGTGTGTTATTGCCCGGGCAGTATATACTGAAAATGCTGTGTTTGTTGCGCGAAGCTAACGCGGCAGTACAGTACTAGTATGAGCTAAGGGCACTGGAATGGGCCACTTGACTTTCCCGTACCTGGAGTGGGCCACCCTGGAATCACAACTTCCACACAGGTTTTGGCTATCACCAAGATTCTAAACGACAGAGAATAATCGATAACCCGGTGGAACGCGTGTCAGATATGAAAAAAAGTTGTGGAAACATGTTCAAAAAACGAAATAATTGGACAGTCGGAAAAAACTCGCTATAGAGGACGCTGACTACGCCGTGACTTATTTGTTTTCGATTAATTTGCGACAGAGCGCCCCCTGTCGTCCGGTGACCCATTCCAGGGTACGGAAATTCAAGTGGCCCATTCCAGGGCCCTTCCCTCATACAGTACGAACTATGAATTTTTAGCGAGAGTGCGGTCGTCAACGTTTACCATCAATCAAAAAAATAAAAAGCATCAAAGGTTTGGTGAACGGGCTTGAACAAGAGATGGTCCGCTCACAAAATTCAGCGCTCGCGCTCTCTGCCCGCTCTCAAAATTCAGCGCTCGCGCTCTGTGCCCGCTCTCGAAATTCAGCGCTCGCGCTCTCTGCCCGCTCTCGAAATTCAGCGCTCGCGCTCTCTGCCCGTTCTCGAAATTCAGCGCTCGCGCTCTCTGCCCGTTCTCAAGTCTGCGCTGGCGCTCTTTTGGCGCTCTCATATTAAAAATTCTTTACATGCAAAATTTAAAAATGATATATTTTTACATATATTTCAATCCATTTTAATTTGGATAGGAAAAACACATCTAATCTCTAGCGAAACAAAATATAAATTTTTTTTTCAGCAAATTGAATGCGCCTTTTTTTAGATGTAGAAACTAGAAAGTCACCTTTACAATACTCTTCTTTCGTCAGAGCTATGCCGCTATCAAAATGTCAGATCTGGCAAAAAATGTAGGTTATTTGAAATGTTGTTCTGGCAAGCTATGCGAGCGAAGAAAACCTAAACCTTTTGTTCGGTTGATCACCTGTTTTGCAACTGCAGAACCGTAAAAATATGCAAAAGTCATCCAGTGATTGAATATTTGATAATTTTTTTTTCTTAATTTTTTTGGCAGTGTTCCGAGTGGTGACTGGTGATTGATTGAGTGTCGTCCTCAATAAATCAGCAACAGCCGTTAGACGCCATGCATATATTACGTTATCAAAATATACTTTTTTCAACCACCCACCTACCCAGATAATCAAAATTATGCGGGAGGGCGGGGTCTATTTTACTGGTGAGTAATCAAGGGTCCAAACCACCCAGCTACTCTCCTTTGATTACGTAATATGTGGATGGCACCTGACGGGCCATTTTGATGTAGAGGTCAGTTCTGACATGATCGAAATGGCCGACATCCCTGATCCACATATGAAGTTTCTCATCGAGGACTCGCTCACTCTTCATGCTGCGAACATCCAGTTGACTCTGGGACTATTTTAAGGGAAAATTAAGGTTTACAAAAGTACCCCAAATTCAATAATAACGTTGTAATATACTTTATAGTACGGTTTTGCTTTCATAAACCGATACGCAAGGATGAGAAATTGTTAATCTCAGACAAAACAATGAATATATTAGAACTGAACTTTCCCAAAAATCTCTTCCTCTTGTTTCGGTTCCTTGGCCTCCTCAAAAACGCCGGCTTAAGAAGCACTAACTTTCTTGCAGGCCAGAGGAGATTGTACGACTTGATTGTATTGATTTGAATCTTCAGGTATGTACAAGACTACACTGCCTTTACCCACTGTCCGCGTACAGCGTTATGGCGGAGATTGCTTGAGAGCATTTCTTAAATTTTATTTCTACGAATATACAGCTATAAAATGTCAAAAAGTGTGTAAACCTTAGGCCATATAGATTTACACAAAATACTTTAGTTTTACACATTTTGTGTTAAGTTTACACACTAAAATAGTCCCTGCAGTTGACTCTGGGATCGAGACGGGAGCCACGCAAGACCAAGATCACGGCAAAGTTACAGGCGGACCAGGCCAACTTCCAATCCAACCGCAACCTGACTGCTCCCCTGAATTTCATCTATGGCGGTGCCATTAAGGAGGTTCCTAAGACGACGAGTACTCTCCTCGCGGCGGCGGACAAGTATCAGCTCCTGCATCTGAAGGATGTCTGCGTGGAGCATCTGCGTCGCAGTGTTAGTCTGGTGAACGCTGCGGAGCGGATTATCCTGGCGAAACGGCACGGCGTGCCGGAACTGAAGGACTTTGTGTTTGCGTTCCTCAAAAAAAGCAACGCCAAGGGGTTCGCTGAGAGCGGCGGATTGAAAAGTGTCAGGGAGTATAATTGCAATTTGGCAGATCAGACTGCTTTGTTGTGGGATAATTTGTAAGGCCAACTTTGTAAATAGACGTATCCGTTTAGTTTACAAGTTAGGTTACAGTAAATTGCGTATACAGTCAAAGTTCTAAGATTCGAGCGGTCAAGCCTTGTTGTTGTGCATCATGATCCTTTTTGTATCACCTGGTATTTTGGAAATCACGCCCGGTTGATTTTAAGTTTTAATGAAATTGGAGAAGAAGAGAACATGTCGATCAGTTCGGTTCCTTTTGGCTGTTCTGCGCCGGTGACCGCTTTACCCTACCAGTGAACGTATGACTCGAGTGCGAACAGCTGATCGTAATTTTAATCCTCAATTTAATTTTAATCCTCAATTTAACTCCTTCCGTGAGGTATGAGTATTTAATTTTCCTGCCCCTGAATTGGTCTCCTTCTTCCCGAGTCCCGAACATATTTTTAACTTTCCGGATCATAATTCCACTGGAAAAATGCCGACTTTCAAGCTGCATACCAACGTGCCGAAAAGCCAAATCCCCGTGGACTTGCTGAAAGAGCTGACTGATTTGCTGGCTGACGCTCTTCAGAAGCCCAAAATGGTACCGTTCTCCTGTTTCTTCTATTGGCTTGAGTGTGACTGTTCGGACGCCTTTTTGGTTGCAGTATTTGTGCATCCATATCGTCCCGGACCAGATCATGAGCTTCGCCGGAACGGAGGAGCCCTGCGGTCACGCCTTCCTCGGCAGCATCGGCAGCATCGGCGGCGAGAAGAACAAGGAGTTGGCCAAGATTTTGTTCAACAAAATTGAGGAAAGGTTGAAAATCCCTCAGAATCGGTAGGTAGGACGTGGAAATCGCGGGGAGTTTCACTGCGGAGAAAAATATCGGATCAATCAATCAATCGATTCGCCACGCTATACTCTGCTTGAAAAAGAACAAAATTATTTCTTTAATAATCAATCAATCAATTGGGCGCACAGCTGACGAGTAGCGTCTCTGCTTACGTTTCCTGAATTTAACCAATCAATCAATTGAGCCCATGTAAAGCACCAGTTGAATATTTAGCTGCCTTGACTTTGCCCAAGCAAATCAATCAATCGTTAACTAAGTGTTTGAGCATTGATTACTCGACAATGCTTCAATCAATCACTCAGCCGCATGGTGACACACCCAATGCAACAGCCGCTGCCGGCACACTATTTTTATTTGCCTTTTCAGGTTGTACATTCAGTTCGTCGACTATCCGGCCAATGATCTGGGATTCCAAGGGAAAACGTTCAAAGATATCTTCGCTGGCAACTGATGAGCTCGCACAACAAATTGAGTCAAAGATTGACACGCTCCTGAACTAAGCTTTCTAAATGATTGTCTTTTTGTTTGAAGCATGCTCCAATTTCAGAGAGATATGTTAGCCTAACATAAAAGCGAAACGCGTTTCAAGGTTGAAAATGGCATCATTTTCACTTCGCACTTGAGTTGATTGAACTGCAGCCTTTGTTTTGTTCTCCTTCCGACAGTCGTAAGCCGTAATCCCGAGGTCGCTAACGGAAGCAGCAGGCACGCCGGATGCGAAAGGGACTCATTTACATCTCACTCACTCACGAGCTCTGCGTAAATCGGGCTTGGAAAGAGTTCCGGCGATTTGCTTGTTTACTTATTACAGGTCAACTCGCAGATCTCCAACCGGAAGTCCAAGCAGTCAGCTCGCAACTCTCCAGCCGGAGGTCCAAGCAGTCAAATACCGGAAATCGTTTTTCGTTTTTTCATCTTCTCTGTCCTAATCGCAGCTCGTTATGCGTGAGGGAACAACGTTATGATGTCGAGGACTGCGAGCGAGCAAGCGGTCAAGGTCGACGGGGTCAGATGCTATTCGAGAATCTCCCCAACGGCCGCTAATCAAGAAATGGGTCCCTCTCTTCCCTTCCACTTCCCGATGGCCGTAATTCGATACAGGACGCATGTGGGTCCTCTGGCGGGGCTGTCAATTGCCTCGGTTGCCTAAACGTGTGGCTAATTTTTGGAGAAACCCCGATGTAGACAACAAGGCAAGGCACACACGATTAACGGAGCGTCAATGACTGCCGCCGTCGTTAACACGTTTCCGTCTTCATGTCGGGAGAAATGGCTGAAACAGTTCAGTGAAACGACGAACCACTTTTCCTGATTAGCGTCGCGCGAGGCGACATTGTAACATATATGTAGATTGTATGTATGCGCAGTAGGACTAAGGGAGAAGCTTCAGCTGGGAGCGTTCGTTCACCGTCATGGTCGTCGTTGTTGTCTTGAAGTTCGCTGCGCGTGCTCGTCAAATTAGCCGAAACATTTGGGTGTGTCTCTTGGCTGTCTATGATGGAGTTTTCATGAGTGTGATGTGATGTCTGTCCGCGGGCGGAATGGAAATGAGGGTTTTGTTTCTCACGAGTTCGGTGGGCTGGGAAGAGCAGAGGCGGAAATATGTCGGTTCCTCGTTGAATTACCAAAGGGGATGCATGTATGTGCACACAACCATAATTGGAAAAAAAATCCTACCCAGTCGCGGTTTAGCACCCTGCCCAGACGCTAAATAACACCTGGGCTTCTGCATGGTTCCAGTACTTAGAAAGTTTTCTAGGCATTGTGAATTTGTCATACCACCGTCTGTGCTATAATAACGAGAAATTACCGTATGAATTAAACATAATGGAAAATCTTTTTACATACTTGAAAACGTGATTTGATTTGAAAACGTGAAAACGTGATTTAAACATGTCAAATTTGTTTATAATTTTTTCTAATTTATTGGTAATACTTTTGAAGATCTTTGACTTTGACAAAGTTATTGACCAAACATGCAAGAAAAATCCATTCAGCCATTTGATTTCTCCAGCAAAGCTGGCAAAATCCCACGATTTTATTTGGCTTAAAGTGTAACTCTCCCTTTCCTCGACTTGGGAGATTTTGAGACAAAAAATAGCAAAAAAGTGGTAAAAAAACAGGGTGCCGGACACCGGTACAGGGTACCTAACCAACCTCAATGTACCGAACCGGTCAAAAGTACTGAACCGGCCATGGTCCCGAACCGGCCAGGGTACCGAACTAACCTAGGATATCGCATTTTTTTGCAATTCTGATGAGTTAGCCGTACGGACGGATAGCAACCGTGAAGGCCGACCTGTTCGGTTTGGGCTCGTTGGCCAGGTAGCCTAACGGACCGTGCAGGCGGATGGATGGACAAGCCGATATCAGAAAAAGAACCATCTATCCGACGGATGAGTCTGAATATGCGGACAGTCGGATAGGCAGGCCGAGCGACAGACGGATAATGGTTCTGCTGTTAGGTCTGTCCATCCGTCTGGCTGTGCGTCGGTTTGGCCATGTGTCCAGCAGACCTTGACTTAATTTTTTCAGCCCTGAAGGAACTCTATTCCTTCGTCTAACTCATCCCAAAACTTTCGTACCCTAGAACGGCTCGGTACCCCTTGGCCGTGTGGGTACCGTAATACCCTTAACAGGCTAGTTACCCTAAGGTTGGTTCGATCCCCTTTCACTGTGTCGGGTACTCTAATTGTTTACGTTCGTTTAAAATCAACTGCGTTCTCCTTTCATCGTTTGGAAGTTATTAATAATAATAATAATTTTGGAAATTACATTTAATTCATTCTTGTAGGAAAAGCCCTATTAGGCTACCGCTATCACACTCTGCATACAGCAATATTATATACAGGGATCATTTGTAGAGATCGAAAAAATTCTAAGTCCATAAACCAGTAAATTATGGCCCAGACTGGGCACAACCTGAGCCTACAATACAAGTCTACGACAGACTTCTCCTACTAGGGAAGCTATATGGCGTAGGCAATTGGATTTTGTTCTTCCAGTGGTGTTTGCGTTGTATGTGCGCAATATTTCAGGAAGAGTTCAAGCGTAACGCCCTTGGGTGACGTGAGAACATGTGGCCGGAAACTGATGCGACAGAACGCTTGAGGCTGCCTGGGAAGGCTCACAAGGAATGGCGTCAAGGATGAACAGCCAGAAAAATATTAAGGCAGATAGACAGACAAAGAACAGGCAGACAAATAAACAAACAGAAGCAGACAGAAACAGACAGACAGATCGACCGACCGACAGACAGACACACAGACAGACAGACACACAGACAGACAGACACACAGACAGACAGACAGACAGACACACAGACACACAGACAGACACACAGACAGACAGACACACAGACACACAGACAGACAGACACACAGACACACAGACACACAGACACACAGACACACAGACACACAGACAGACAGACAGACAGACACACAGACACACAGACACACAGACACACAGACAGACACACAGACACACAGACAGACACACAGACAGACAGACAGACACACAGACAGACAGACACACAGACAGAAACAATCAGAGAAACATGTAGGAAGGCAGACATGGCATCTGGAATACATACAGGGATATGATAAACCAAGTATTTAAATTCAGCCATTAATGAGAGCAGTCGGTCATGACTAATCCCCATTGAGCCCTGGAGACCAAGAACTGCTCCCAATTTTTTTCGCTGTCACACTTAACCGGGATATATACTAATTCATGGAAAATACCGAAAACACTTATGAAAAGGGGTGCAGCTTCCCGTAAATTGATAGATCCTTACAATGTATTACTCTCAAAATTTGAATGAGCAAAATCTACATGTCTTGTTCGTATAGCCTCTATTCCTGCCAATGGGCTTTCCTTTTCCCCTCATCGTGTTGGACCCCCCGGGCCGTCAATGGTGTCCATTGTTTTTCTTACATTAAACAAAATTAGCCCGCGTAACGCGGCCATTATTCTCGATGACGTCTCGGACAGAACGCGCCCCCGACATTGAAACGGATGATCACGTTAGCGGATCAGCCGACCGGTGACGACAACCGCCGTGTCTGTTTTGTATTGGTCCGCGAATCCAGATTCATGGATGATGAGTGTCTATCCCCATACCGGGAAGGACGCACCATGTGTGACGGGTCTCTCCATAATTCAGTGCGTACCATTGCTCACATATGCTCATCCTACTGTGCACTATAAAGAATGAAAGTGAATAGTGCTTTCAGAAAAATAGCGGAAATTGCACATACCCCATCCTGGGGAAAGGAGATATATAGAATGTCTTATCCCGGTGGGGAGTCCTTCAAATCTCTATTGGGCTTTTCAGGTCCGGCTGGACTCTCTGGATGATTTTGTCTGTGTGTGTGTCTGTGTGCGCGCGCGCGTGTGTGTGTGTGTTGTTCGGTCGGTTCGTTCTCGCCACGGTGTTGCGCGCGCCAAAACAGCGGGAAGAGGGACGTCAGAGTAGTGTGTGTACTGCAGACACAGACAAACTGCGATAATCATGTTATTAAGGACAAAAAAAAGATATGTGACCGTGAAGTTGCCGGGACAGAGGCGTACGTCAGGGGAACTGTCTGTGTGTTTACTGAGACGAGCCGCATATATTGTGATCTAAAGTGGCGGGGTGCCAGTGTCTGTTGGTGTGTGTGTGTCTGTTGGGCACTCAAGCTTGTTTGGTATGCTAAACCATCCGAGCGCTCCCTTTTCCATCTTTCTTCCGCTACAGTAATCTTTAACAATAGTTGTGCTTTCGGGTGTGGGGTAACGGTGCGGATGACTGTTTGTCCCCACGTGTTAGTGACTCTTAGTAGAGTAAAAAGGATAAAATGGGTGTCTTCCTTTGCTTTGGCGGAAGTAAGCTAGTTGTTTACGTTATCGGAAGCTTTGTAACATTTGGAAAGCGCATCCTTCAGGATAGAAAAATATTTCTGGGTGTGGCCTCGACGGGATTTTTGTATCGGGGGCTATCATTCATATCGTAACCGTGTATCTGTAAATATGTCTTGGTGTGCCTGCCTGATTTTGTCTGTGTTTACGTCTGTGTCGTGTCTGTGCTTGTTAGTGTGACTATGCCTGTGCCTGTGTTTCTGTCTGCGTAGTGTCTGTGTCTGTGTCTGTATCTTTGCCTGTGCCTGTGTCGTGTCTGTGTTTGTAAGTCTGACTGTGACTGTGTCTGTGTCTGTGTGGCAATGTTCGGTTCACCTTGACCGGAGATCTAATTTCAGAGACCAGTTATGAATGGCATTGCCTGGTAATAGCTTGTAAGCGTCATAGGCCCATCTTTATGCAAATGCCAGACAATCAGATTCATCAGCAGGGCTTAGCCTTGGCGTGTTTTTGTCACCTTACCGAATTTGTTCATTATAGTTGTGCCCGTTGATTTGATGGGCTTTTACGCGCTTTTGAATGTCAAAACGCCGACTTGTCGCGAGATCGCCCCAAGGGAACGAGCAGCGCTGCTTTCTTTCTAGACGGCAACGGGAGAACAGAGATTGGACGGAATGGGCCAATTTTCTGTGTGTGGGTTGGGAAGTGTACTCTGTGTAATTTGATTTATTCGCTGGACACGACGGATGTCACTTGTTGCGTGATTAAATAATCCCCTCGGTTGTCAGGAAATTTATGATTTGCTGGAGGTTCCGTTGTTAATTCGCCTAAATGTTCACGGGTTTGAAAGCATCATCTTTTATTCAACGAATCGCTGATCCATTCTTTATGCGGTGCAAATAGCCGGGTATGAGATGTGATACATGAGAATTTTTGTATGTCTCCGCAAATCCTTCACCCAAATAACTGGCAAAACTGTCTGCTTGTCTGTCTGCCTAAATGTCTGACTGCCTATCACTTTGCCTGGCCGTCTGCCTGTCCTTAGTTCCATCTATCTGCCTGTCTGTCTGTCTGTCTCGTTTGTCTGTTTGTCCGTCTGTCTGTTTACCGGCCTCCCTGGCCGTCTGTTTGTTTCGTTGCATATCCATTTATGTTTGTCTGCCTGTCTATCTCTCTCTCTCTCTCTTTGTCTATTTGCCTGTCTATATGCCTGCCTGAACGCTTATCTATACGGCTGTCTATATTATACCTATGTTTACCTATTTTTCTGTTTTTTTTTGTCTGTCTACCCTCCTGTGTAGCCGTTTGTCAGTCCTGTTGCCTGTGTGTCTGGCCAACTGTCGATCTGCCTATGTGTTTGCCTGTTTGCCTGCTTATAAGCCTGTCTGGGCGTTTGTTTGTCTAACTGTATGTTTATTTGCCTATCTCCTCTCTGTTCCTCCGATAGTTGGTACATATGTCTGTCTTGCTATACATATGTCTGTGTCAGCTTTTCCATTCGGCTTGTCTGCGCCAATCTTCCTGCCTGACAAACAAGTGAAGACATCATCCCACAGCGTAAACTACCCTCAATCTATCACACACATATGTATAGGTCCACTCCACTTCCCGGCAATAATATCCCATCATCACGAGTCAGTGACCAATCGAATCGCATTTCCGCGAACCAGAAAGACATTCCCGTTCCCGCCACACAAAATAACGATTCACTTCCGCCCGACCGAACCCCATATTGCCATACACACCACCGCGCAACTAATGGCCGTCGCATTATCCCCCCAAAGAAGTCCTATTATGTCGCCCCCTCAGTTTTGATAAAAGGCAATTAAATTTCCCCCCAAAATGTTCCGCTGCACTGCTTGTTCTCCCCGGTAGCACCAATTTCCGCCCCCTCCTCGACGTGTAATACCCGGTAGAGCTCTTGCCTTGCCTACGCAGGGTCCCCCGGTTCCCCATCATAAAATCGCTCGCAAGTACGTCAACAAACCTACAGTATGTACGTGAATGGGTTTACAGGCACGTTCCGATCCCGATATATTGATGATGAATCCATCTGCTCTGCCTCAACTGAAACCGCCATTGACACAATCCAGAGATCGCTGATCGCGACCATATACAGGGACGGACCGGATGACGGAGGTCCTGCTTTTCCATTAGATAGGGGTATATGCTTCCCTTTTGCCCTCTGCCTGTCTGTCTGACTGTCTGTCTGACTGACTGACTGCGGCTGTTCCCATTTTTTCTCTTTCCTCCCTCGCCTCGCTGTAAAGGCCGCCTCTTCCGATTCGAAGGCGCGGGAGGAACCTTTTCTTCCCTTCTCTCTCCTCCGCCTGATGACATCCCGGAGGCTGGAGTGTGTTTTACGACCGCCTTTTCAGAGACGTGTACAATGAATGTGTATGAGCTTATCTCCGAATTGCTATAAAGAAAGGTTCGCGTCATTCCCCGCTCTCAGTCATTCAATCTGCATTTTGCCTTTTCATTTGCGACGGACGGAAAGGAACACTTTTTTGCCACTTTCCAGTTTGTATTTCGCAAACAGACGGTCGAAAGTTTTTCTATTTTGCTTTTAGATATTCCCTCATACTACTTCGTATACCTCACTCCCGTATTGCCCCAACAGGTCCCTCTAGATCCGCGTGGATTGTGACGCTTCCTTGATCCGAGTTGACTGCACTTCCTGGTTCATCCGGGATCACTCAAGTGAAAGTACGCACTTTCCCCTCGTAAACGGTGAGTGCTTAAGGATAATACCGACCATTTGCAAACACCAAACAGCGCTTTTACCGGCGTTTGTGACCTTTGGTACTGTTGAAATGTTACCCTACCAGATCGTTTAGAACGATCTGTGACCTGTTTTCATATTAGCGTTAACAGTGACGGTCGTCGTTCGTTGAAGGTCGCCTGTTTATTTCTGTATGGGTGTTCGTTTATTTGTATGTTTGGCTGAATGTCTCTGTCTGTCTGTCTGTCTGTCTGTCTGTCTGTCTGTCTGTCTGTCTGTCTGTCTGTCTGTCTGTCAACCTGTCTGGCTGTCTGTATGTTTGCCTGCCTGCCTACCTGCCTGCCTGCCTGCCTGCCTGCCTGCCTGCCTGCCTGCCTGCCTGCCTGCCTGCCTGATTCTTGCTTATATATCTTTCTGCCTGTCTGACTTTGCGTTTGTTCACTAGTTCGTCTGCCTGGAAAGAATGGGTCCCAAAATGTACGCTTCCAACGTAGTTATCCTATTTCAACGGACGCCGCAAACATATGATAGTGCTATTTCCAGCCGTCTAAATGACGTTTTAGTCAATTACGTACATCTGCCATAATGACCACCAACCGCCTGCAGCCCATACTCTAACCGCAGGAAGTCTGCATCACGAGTCCTTCGTCATCGTCCCACAATAAGAAACACAGAAGTCGCGCTCAATAGCATAGCCCATTCAATTCAAGGCGGCAACAACATATCCCGACAAACATACATACAGGGCCACCCGTCAAAACTAGTCCAAGTGAATTGTGTGTCGAACCCACATTAGTAAACTCCTTTCTCTCATCCAGCACATAGATCAAAACAGGATTGATTGGCAATTTCATTCTACCCCATGGTGTTTGTGGTATTACTTCCTGGAGATCAAAATAGGAGGGACCAGCTTATCGCGGTTAAGCAACGCCGCCGATCAGAAACCCAAACAACACTCACAACACACTTTTATAAGAGACCATAAAACGGGGAACGTTAACGATCAGGGCGTATCCCGGCATAACAAATAACCCATGTTTCCGATGGCGATCGCATACACCCTTGTAGTACTACACGACTGTTGTGTCAATAAATTTAACTAACGAATCCTCTCCCCTTCCCTTTTTCAATATAGACTCCCGTTTCTCTCTCGCTCTCTCTCTCTTTCTCACTCACTTCCAACCGGAGCTCCGAACGGAACGAAATGGCCTCGCAAAGCAACGTAATTAGCGCGCTGATGTTTCTCGTTCTCGCCGTGGCGATTGCCCGGGCGAGTCCGGTGAAACCGAGCCTCACGGCGGAGGATGTCCCGCGGACGTTGCAGGAGTCCCCGGAAGAGTCCCTCAGCCGGTTCCTCAACGACCCAGTCTACCGTGCCGGTTACGAGCGCGCCGTCTATGACCTTTACACTGGCCGGTTCCATGAGCTCTTCGAGGCACCCTCCGCCGATAATGTGTAGGTGGCTTTATTCAGATTTCCAGAGATTTCACTCAAATTACAAGAACCAACAATATTTTAATTTACCGCAACTAATTTAAGATTACATAATAATTACTATAATTATCTAAGTAATATGCCAATGAAAAATCATATTAACGTTATTATATATATTAATTTGATTTATATTTAGTTAACGCATCTTAGACGGTAATCCTTGATATTTTTTAATTTACTCATTGCAATATTGTTTCTGTTTAAATTTAGCATTATATTATCTTACTTATTTATATTTATAAATTATACAAACCGGTAATATATTTAGTTTATCATTAAGTCTGACAATATATTAAATTTATTAAAATCAATATTTCAATGAAAATGTTTATTAACATATTTGTTTTCTAACATATTTGGTATATATTTAGATATAAGCAGCTTAAATGTTAACCCCTTTCCTTTCTTAAATTAAATTAAATTTACTCAGATCGATACCGCTGTGGCCACAGTTTAGCCTTTTAATCTTCTGGGTTTAGACAATTTTTCGCCCATAAAGCAGGACTAACTCATTACCTAACCTCCGAGGGTCCCAAACCGGGGAGGCTGCACCCAGCACCTATGAAACCATAGCGATGTCTTAAGCACCTGTCATATATTGCATACATGTCCACCCTGATCTAACCTTCCCGCGTATATTGCCCCACCCTGATCTAACCTTCCCGCGTAATATCCCCCATCCTGATCTAACCTTCCCGCGTATATTGCCCACCCTGTATCTAATCTTTCCGCGTTTATTGTCCACCCTGATCTAACCTTCCCGCGTATTATCCCCCACCCTGATCTAACCTTCCCGCGTAATATCCCCCATCCTAATCTAACCCTCACGCGTATTATCCCCCACCCTGAACTAACCTTCCCGCGTATATTGCCCACCCTGTATCTAACCTTTCCGCGTATATTGCCTACCCTGATCTAACCTTTCCGCGTATTATCCCCCGTCCCCGTCCAGGTACCCGGTGCCCTCGAAGAAAGCCATCGATTTGGGCCTGGGCCGTTTCAACGCCGGAAGCCGTGCCGCCAACAGCCTAATGGCTCTCGACTCTGCGAGATTCTCAGGGGGTAAGTGCGAAAAAAGGGCTGAATGACTGACTCATGACTATATCAATCACCGACGCAGTATATCCATCAAACGAATTGAGAATCAATTCCTTCCAGCATTTAAACCGTAACTAACACAATCGATATGTCTTCCCCTCACCCAACAGGACCCGGCCGGAAATGAAGCCTGACCTAGACCGCGACGATGGTGGTTCCACTCTCCTATCCCTTTCTTTGGTCCAACAAAACTCGCTGGTGTCTGTCAATGCGTGTATCATGTGGCTCGCCCGTACCGGAGACAAGGAACCTGGACTTTTTGCACTCTGCACAAACACACACATACACACGACACATAAAAACGCATCCTAAAACGCAACAAACGGAGGGAAAAAAACGGCCCAAAAGAGAAATACCCATAAAAAGCGGAAGAGTCTTTATATTATGATTTATAATTTATTTTGTTCAAATTTGAGCGATGCGATTTGATCGTCCCTTTTTTTGCTGTCTCTAAATAGTAATACCATTTTCTCGTGTAATCGCGTCGTCGTTGTTTGCGAGGCAGGCAAACGCGTGTGCTAGCTGTGGGTGGGGATTAAATAAATAAAACAATAAAACATCCCGACGAGGAGACCAAACTGCAGAGCACAAATGGGCGTTGTCTAGAAGAAAGCAAAAACATCGGCAAACGTGTGGTCTCAATAGAGAAACGAATCCTTATCTCATGTCTGAATACCTTCTCACCGGCACATGAAGCATTTTAAAAAGAAAAGGGAAAGAAAAAGGAGGCTTCATGACTGGCAGGCAGAAAATTGGGCCCCGCAAGAAAACATTTGTCTGACACCTTGGCTGAGCTTGAGCTTGTGTGCGTGCCGTTCGTGAAACGAGATCAATTCGACCATTATGCGATTGTGAATGGGAATATACACCGAGAGACGTGTTGCTGACGTACATTCGGAGTGTGTTGTGTGTGTGTGTGTGTGTGTGTTTGTGTCTGTCTGTCTGTCTGTCTATGTCTGTGTCTGTGTCTGTGTCTGTGTCTGTGTCTGTGTCTGTGTCTGTGTCTGTGTCTCTGTCTGTGTCTCTGTCTGTCTGTCTGTCTGTCTGTCTGTCTGTCTGTGTCTGTTTCTGTGTATGTGTGTGTCCCCTTTTGAAACCATGTGCCTTCGTCAGCGCATCCGGGTTCTGATGGTTAATTGTCTGATCTACAGACATTCCCACGTTAACATGCCCGTCAGTGTGTCTGTACTACAAATTTCATCAGCAACACCATTTGGTTTATTATTATTCTCAAAATTATTATGCCATCGTGATCATAGAAACACACACAATATGTACGAGTGCCTGTGCTTCACCTTGGTACTTGAATTGCGCAGACAAGGTAATGAATAACGCAAATAGGCACCTTTTTAGGTGCGGTATCTGCCTCTATGATGAATTATTACACGTACTATCATTCATAGAAGCGATGAAGCACCATCATTCATAGAAGCGATAAGAATATGACGCGACATTCCCATCCCTTTTTTTCGCACCAGGCGGTCAGTTAACAGTGACCTCTCACCTTTCCATATGCGTGTCTATATGTTGTACTACAGAAGTGCTGTACCAACCCAGCGTGGGACCGCAATTCACGAGCCTCTTCGGGTATGCGTATAGAAATTAAAAATTGAAAACCCGACTACTAAATTATTAATCTCTCCATATAGTCGATTGTTTTGCATTTTAAAGACATCAGGCCTCCCGTGTATGTAGGCAGATAGCCTATATGTATATATATATATGTATAACGGTAACACTAAATTGCATCGTTTAACTCGCCGGTTTTATTCGCTGAACTTGACGCACCGCGACCAAGGTCGCGGATACAATGGGGACAGTGAACCCCGCTGACTCGGCTCACTCCCCGCGGTGTGTTGCCGGGTTATCACGTGATCACGTGTCGTTAGAATATAGGTACGACTCGAAAAACGACCATTAATTGTATTCAATAATTAACCTAAACTGCCGGTGGGATGTGGGGATGTGGGGAGGTGTGCCCATTCAACCGGTTTAATGGTGGGTAAAATTCTGATACCATGCCGGTGGGATGCGGGAATATATGTACCCATATATAGACGATATCTAACCATATATATTTTTATATGGCCAACAGGAGGTAGATCGATATATAATGCCTATGCCGATAGAATTGACCTTTAGTCCGACGGCGATGGGGGGGGTGGGTGGGCTGGTCTTTATATAATGTCACCACGGGAAAGAGAGTACGAGTACACAAACACTTTCAAGGACGTTCGACGGCACCAAGAAGCATCCAAATTTTGCCCTCAAATTGATCATGCAAAAAATTCAATCACGCTTGAGATTATACGGAAAACAGAAAAACATTCATGCATACATACCGGGTTCGGAAATACTTTTGAAACAGATTTAAAACCGTCATTCTCGGTCACTACTGATCCCACTGCCACAATTTTTTTGTTGCAACGCCTGTCACTATAAGAATCCACTACAGACCGAAAAATGAAATTTTATCTAAACCCGGAAAATTTCAGACAAAAAACAATGGCAGACCCGATCTCGTTAATGGCTCAGGACACACCCCCATTCGATACCAAAACAAATTCGTTCCGGAAAACCAAATTTAATTTGGATAGCTAGCGAAGCAAGCCAGCAATAAGGCAGCGAAAAAAACTTTTCATGCGACGTGTGCCTTCACGAAAGAGATACAGTGCCCAATAACGTGACAAAAATTCGGCAAGATTTTGTCATTTAAACTGATTGTTCAAAAGTGTTCTTCGCTTCGCGGTGCATCGCTTCTCCGTGTGTTGCATGCTCGCAACCAGTTTGTTATCAGTCTGCTCCTAAGGTGTTAGGCTGCCACATAAATTAAATTAGGTTGAAATTAAAACGTGCGAAAAGAGAGAAACTGAATCGGAAAGAATGGGAGTCCAGATATCACGATTTAAAGAAATTTGAGGAGTCATCAAGATTAAATCCTTCATGAAAAACCAACAGTGTGATTGAGCTGAGTTTGTGGCTCAAGGTAGCCTAATATCAGGCCTTAAAAAAACTCTTCTACATTTTTTCATAAGAGGAAGCGTGTAGCGCAAAATTGGTTTGTTAGAGTTCCACGCGAATAAATAATATCATCCTTACTGCGCTGGGCCACAAACAATTTCCACCGGAATCCACAAAATATCACACAGAAAGGCCGCGACGAGTTTCAGGACCTACTTATGAACAGAGATTTTGTAGCCCATAAATGTAGAAAGAAATTGAAGTTTACATTTTCCTTTAATGTATACACTTTGCGCGCGTGGGCGTGGCAAAATTTGTCTCAAAAGCATTCCCGAACCCGGTACGTAAGTACGGACATTTTATGTAATTATTTATGTCTGTATCGCAAACTGTAGGAACTGATAGGAAAAGATACGAAAGGGAAAGGGAAAGGGAAAGGGAAAGGGAAAGGGAAAGGGAAAGGGAAAGGCCAAAAAATGCTTCGTCCACAGCAGCAAAACTCTTGGTCCGAGGGTGTAAGAAGGTTGTGTGTGGGAGAGTACTTACAGACCGGACATTGGTCAAGTAGCAAATGGCCAAACCATAATGTCTAATTTCCAAGCAATGTACCAACCTTTAAAATCAGTTGAGTTTAGCAAAATTGCTGAAACCATCTTTTCGTGAAAATTCGGAGGCCGCACTGTTGCCATCTGACGACATTGGGCCTTAACGGCTTAAGACCCACTACAGTAATGTCGCGTAGTACACCTTTGGCCAGAAAAATTGGGACGCTCGATTTGTCAAGAGGCAATTTGTTACCACAAGGCTGCAGGCTGCTTCGATTTGAGGCGAAAATAGTTGGCCGCAAGACCACGTGTGCAATCTGTGTTGCCCAAATACGCAGTGTAATCTTGTGGCCAACTATTTCCGCCTCAAATCAAAGCGCTTTTTTGTATAGCCTGCAGCCTTGTGGTAAAAAATTGCCCTTTGACAAATCAAGCGTCCCGATTTTTTCTGGCCAAAGATGTACGTATAGGACTGCAGTGGATTGAGCGGGAAAGTTTTTACACTGTCGTAATCGGTGATGTATTACGAGTTCTGTGAGCAGTTGATTTCGATCTGTGGCCGTACGGACCCGGTGCGAGTATTCATACTAAAAGTCATTCTAATCTTCCCACCCAATCGCGTTGTTAAGAAAAATCAGCAAACTGTGCTGACTTTGGAAACTCTGTCTCACGTGCGAAGGGTTTTCAGCCGTTTGACACACACGCTTGTTGTCGTTTACTTTTCGGTATTAATACCACCACCTTCATCATCATCATCATCAACAACAACAGCCCAAACGGTTCTGTATTGACCAAACGTACACTGTAATACTTCTTAAGCACTGTATATCGCTAACCGTATTGTTGCATTGCTTTTGTGGATGCGAAAAGGAACTGACGAAAAGGAACTGGCAAAAAGAAACCGGCGAAAAGGAATTGGCAAAAAGGAACTGGCGAAAAGGAACTGGCAAAAAGGAATTGGCAAAAAGGAACTAGCGAAAAGGAACTGGCAAAAAGGAACTGACAAAAAGGAACTGGCAAAAAGGAACTGGCATAATGAATCCACGGACTCAGACAGCGGCGTTCTTCATGAAAGTCCTGATGCTTTACAGTCTGGTACTGCTGGTAGCAGATGCGGAAGGTAACAGTACCGTCTATCCCATTGACCGGGATGCCATACCCGCCGGCAGAGCACAGAACGCAACAAAAGAACATCCGAACCAGTTCAACATCGCCGGCCTGACTGCTGAAGGCCGGCGGACCGTGGAGTTTGCAAAGTTTCCAGGAGGTAGTAAAGGACTAACCGATATACACACATGGCCACAATTATAGGTGGCAGAGTTCGAGCCATCAGAGTGGTCTGACTTTGAGCCACTCTTGGCTAGAGCTTGCCGCTGCTTTCTCCTGAATCGTTGATTTAATGCTCAGCCCAGCGGAAAAATTAGATTGAGCAAGCTGCTCTAGATTCCGCCAAAACAAGTTAAATCAATTGATCAATTGAGTAAGGGCTGCATGGTCAGCAGTGGTCAAGAGCGAGTGCGCGCGGTGACTTAATTCGGCTCGAACTCGGAGCACTCTTTTTGGCTAAAAGTCTGCCACCTAAAATTGTGGTCATCTGTGTATGAGCACTGTATGTGCATCCCATACTCTGATATACTCCTATGAACGAAGTGTCAGCGATATAATGATTTTGAAATTTGATGTAAGTTTTTTATTCCTAACCTGACTTATATTATGTTTTAAAAACATTTCTCTATGTTTTAGGGCCTAATGTTTACAGAACAGTAACTCGAAAATGTAATAAGGCATGGTACAGTAAGCGACAGAATTTAATCTAACGAAGGGTCCCGGAAATGCGCCAAAGGGGCGGGGCAGGGCTGGAGCTCCGCTAGTTGATTGGTTGATTGTTCAAGTATCATCCCTTCCCCGCTCCTTTTGCCCATTTCCGGGACTCTCCATTAGATAAAATTCTGTCGCTTGCTGTACAAGGAGGGTGTTTCATTTCTACAGCCATGCAATCCTTTTTGGGTCCTATTTCGAGCCATTTAGCTATTCCAGTACAAGGGGACCTTTCTTAATTAACATTAAACATTAAAATATACTGTGCTAGCCATATATCCCGTTCAACAAAATTAAATTTGAAATCGATTGCCATAACCAAAATACTTTTTGAAGCGGGCGGGGGGCGGAGTCATGGTTATTTTTACAAACTATCGCAGCATTTTCAGTCCTGTGTGCGAATCTGCACTTAACTTCGCCCCCTGATTGCCAACAAATAATTGGCTAATTCCAGTGAATGCCAAATTGAGTTTGGAATACGGCAATGTGAAAAAAGTGCAATAGGACCCAAAAGGAGGTGCTTGTAATAAGGTGCTAGGTCCGATAAGGGATAGTCCACGTACCAACATTATTACCTATATTTGTTTTAGGTCCTGGCCGAAAGTGACGATGACGACCGCTTCAGCGAACCATCACATTGCCCGCCATTTTTCAAGAGCTTTGGTGTCGACTTTTTCGACCTTGCCTATACAATAGGTGTAATATACTGTAGATATTGTATAGATTTTGTACATTACCCAGTTCATCGAGGTTTGTGAATCGTGCAGCGTACTTTGTCTATGTGTCTTTTGCATCATTCCGTTTGGCTCGTATTTTAATAGACTGTCGTAAGTCATAAAATTTTGACAGATGATGTGTCTTCATACAGTCGAGCCAGACGCCCTATGTCGCTCACAGTCCTTTTCCAAATTAGCCACATAATTTTTGCCGACCAACATTTATGTGCCAATTATAAATTTGCCCTGTGATTTTTTGCCAGTGAACGCGAACAATTTAAAAAGAAAAAGCAATCTCATCTCTACACGGATCTGCATCATTGTTGTTTTTACAGTTTCATCGATTTGCGGCTGGTTTTCACATTGGATTTATTTTACGTTCATTCAATCAGCATTTGAAGCCTCCAATTAAATAAGTCACAGTAAATTTAGTAAGGGGGCACGTATGCGGAACGCTTTATCTTTTTCCCACAGTGGCAATTGACCGTTAGTACGTGGGGGGGGGGCGGGAGCAAATTTTTTTCGGCTTTTTACATGTTAAAGCTTGCCATCCCCTGTGGGCCGAGCTCAATCCGCTACTGTTTTCTCACATGAACGACGCAGAGGATTGCAGAGGGCATTATGTTGCAGATTGTGCTAAACCGGCGAGCCAATGCGATGACAGCGCCTCTATGGTGGGATTTTACTTACCCTTGATGCTAATTGGATCATTTAGTTTTTGTTTGTTTATGTTTCCCGTAACTTCCTTTCAATTCTAGCAGCGCTTTCATCGAGGTACTTAAGTCTTCTCCTTCATTTGAAACCAATTAATTGTTGAACAAACATCTCGAACTTCCGATTCGAGGTGCGCCATTTCAAGAAGGAATGTGAAGAAACTCTCAGCTGAACAGTCAGTGTTGGGGAACAAGGCTTGAAAAACAGACTAGGACACAAAGCTGGTCTTTCCCAGAGACTGGTCAATCACCTTGGCTAACACGTCTTGCGTCCCACCGACGGTCGACACGGAGAAACGCTTCTGAGAGGCTGCATCCGTTCTACCAGGCTCCAATGTTTGCTGCAGGACGCTCCATAATTCCGAATTGACAGCGATAACTGGCACGGTAAAGTTCGTTCAGTCAATATAAAACAGCTCAATGGCATCACAAGCTCCGGTCTCTTAAATTGCATGATTAAATAGACGTGCTTGCCCAACATAAACTTCGGCTTGAGCATGAGTGCCTGGAGATGATTATGGAATTTGGAGATGAGAATATTACAGTCAGCAATATTGTTTCGTAAAATACTATTAACTAGCGTGAGAAGTGAACAGTATACGGAGCGGTGAAATGTACCCTCTGATAGCACCTGCAAAAACAATGGCAAAGATGAATCGCTTTATGTCTGCTGTGATTCCCGGGACTGTTGCTCTTCGGAGTCCGCTGAAGAAGTCTTACATCTTAAGTAAAAGATATGAGTGTTTACCGTGAATTATATATAAGTATATATATAAATATACATATTCCCTCAGGCTTTTGAATCGTTATGCGCATGGTATGTCCTGTTGCGGTTCTTAGCAACTCAGCATGATTTAATTGCCCTTAGTAACTTCGTACAAACGGCAACAAGACGCACAAAACGATGCTGTGCTGACTGACAGTAAAGAACCCTCTTATGGTTCAGACATATCCAAATAAAATTACGCAACAATTCTTTCATTCATTCTTTCTTACAATATTACAAGCACCACTGTCTTTTAAGTGGGTAATAAAGTGGGGGGGGGGGTGTGGTAAGGCAAGGCAAGTCACAAAAGGAATTTGAAAGAAAATTTTAAGCAAGTTGCAAAAGTGAATTTAGGACAATTATTTGGGCACTAAATGTTAAGAGGAGAAAGCCACAACAAATAGCTTCTTTGTGCGCCACCAATTTTTTCCCTGATCCCTTTTAATATTTTTTGCTTAACATAAGATTCTCAACTGTTTGAAACCATTACTAGTTTACCTCAAACTTTTTGTCATTATGAAAATTATCTAAGGTGGCTGAATGGGGGAAATCCGGCGCACGTGCAACTCAAGCGGAATCTATCTCAAATCTATCTTAAAACTTGAGGGGAGCCACTTAATTACCCAGACCACCTAAACGAGGACAATCATCCCGAGAGAACTGGTACTCGCCAGGTGACAATTGAACGGCCTCAAGTTCTGTGATTAATATCGGATTAAAGGGGAATCCACTATAAGTATGGTGCATAGCCCTGAAAAAGTTGTTTAGGAGTGATTTCTTGCAGAAGATTGGCAAAACTCTATCCGACCTCATCGCACTCATATGCACAAAAATAACTTGTCACGAGCAGTGGCATGAGCATCGATGCATGCTGCTGAGTTTGAAGGCAAGGTGCAGACTTCCAAATGCGTCACTGCGTTACATGCTTTCGTTGGTTAAAATTCGCGGTCGATCATTCTCAAGACAAGTTCCTTGCGTACCGAGTCTAAAGTTCTCCCTGACATTAAAGGTGAATCCAAGAGTTCACGCTGCTTAATCATGTCTACCAGTCTTGAGTTTGATCTTGCCCCCAAAGTCAGCATGACCTTTAACATTACGACCTTTAACGAAACCCTTAATAACGCAACCACCGATATTCCCGTGTGGAATAGCAGTTCAAGTCTATTTCTTTTTGTCTGCATTGTGGGTGCAGTTGGCAATGGCGCGACTCTGCTCCTCATCCTAACCGACCGACGACTTCGTATTGCGCCCTTTCACGTCTACGTCATTAACCTGTTGTTTACTAATTTTGCTTCTTCTTTGATGCAATACCCCTTCGCCGTGTACATCTCCCTCTATGACCGTCACGACGGCATCATACGATGGTGAGTATTATTTCGACAGCCTGTCTAGCGGATCCTCGCCGGAGAAGGTAGTGTAATCGCTTATAGCAGCGCAGTCGTAGACGAGAAGGTTACACCCGAAATCGAAAAAGTGTACGTCCCAAAATCCATCTCTGGGCTTATTGGCCGATTGAAAGGGTGCGTAGGCATACCACGCTCTCGATTCGCCTTGTTCCTAACTTTCGACTGCAGGTAGAGGGGAAGAAAGCGCAGAGATGCAGATACGATTTTTGGGAAAAGGCAATTTAAAGTTGACGTTTGATTGACGGAGTGAAAGACCAAACTAAGGCAACTGTTTATGAGCCGAGGCGATGCAGCCGTGTTGCAAAATGCCGTGGCCTGCGTTAGAACTGGCGAATAAATTTGTGGCGCTACATCAACTACAAGATGTCCTAACCTAAGTGACAATCATCTGAATAATCACTAAAGCATGGACCTTTGGACAATCAAAAGTGGCCCCTGTCCAACGGGGATCTGCTCAGAGCTGGTGTTGTGAGATGGGAAATTGTGCTAACTAATGGGATGGCATACTTATTGTCATCCAATTGAGCTGGTCATTGGAAATTCACACTACTTCTAACCTTGACTATTGATTTGTTTTTCATACTGGTACAGGTATTTGGGAAAGCCGACTTGCGACTTTTATATGACCGTCGAGGATTTCACCTCAGCGGGTGTGATGACTTCTCACACCTTCATGGCGTTCACGCGGTTTTGGGCCATCATGTTTCCTCTGTCCTTCCGCAATCACCATACCCTGCGCTTCGCTTGCATCATCACCGGCGTCCTCTGGCTCTTGACCTGCGCCACGGTCGGTTTATTTGCTGCCCTTGGCGTGTATTTCCGACAGGACGTCGATAACAAGGGCTGCTTCTTCGTTAGTTATCCCGATTATCCTGGACTGCTGGTTTACGGCACCATCGTCACCGCAGTCATGTATGGCTTACCCATGATCTTCATGGTGGGCTCCATCCCCGTTATCATTGCAATTAAAGTCAGAAAATCCCGTGCAGCACATCGTCGGATTACGGACGCTCGTGAACAGCCAGTCCCCCCTATTGTTGGTACTGGGCGGCATATTGGGGTGGTGATTGGGGAGCCCAGGCCACCAGGTAAGGTCAATATTTGTTATAGTTAACTATGGTCCTTCAACTGTTTGAATTAAATTATTTTGTGGAATAAAAAAATTAATTTAGGCTTTTTAAAGATTTTGGCAATGACGGTTACATATAAAGGACCATTTTTTTGCTGATAGCTGTGGTGATGCTTGTCCAACAGAACAGTGAACGTTTTTGGTTATCATCATGTCCATATACCCCAGTACGAGATAGCAGAAGTACCTTGAGGTCAATGAAGAGTGAAAAGACAAAATGGAAACAGATATTCGTAGTCCGTCAGGGAGGCTACGCAATTCGGGCTATGTAGCGTCCCGTCAGTGATTGACCCGTCAGTGAGACTCTGGCCGATCTCTGACCTAATCTGATGGCTATAGTATCAGAGGCGCATTTAGGTTTGGTAAAGTGGTAGACGAAGATATGCCCATAGGCATATTTGCTTACCCGATAGAGCTACAAATATAAGCATTGATCCTAATTGATTGCTAAACAATTATTTTGACGGCAACTCGGTGACTAATTTTTTAATCAAACAATAGTTTAATGGGCGACAAAAAATAATGTGGTATTCTGCGTAGGTGAGCGGCCAGCTGGCAGGCCGTTAGCTGCTCGGACGGAGGAGCAGGCGCGCCTACGACACCAGAACCGCGACGCGTTTGCTACGCTGGTCCTGCTAACCTCCAGCGTGACCATTTTCTGCGGGCCGCTGACAGGCTGCATGCTTCTCACTACCATCCTACCGAGTTTCTGGGATCAAACTTGGTACGAAGTCGGTTTACATATGTACGCACTGCAGTCCGTTTGCGATCCGTTTCTGTTCGTCTGGGCCTTGGTACCGCTGCGTCGTGCATTCAATGCAATTATTTTGCGGTGGCGTGGGCGTGAGATTCGGGTCCAGCAAGCGGCTCAATGAAAAAGAACATTCTCAGCGAGATTGCAGTGCGGGATGAAGACATACGGCGCCCTCGACAAATGGCATGTCTGGTAAATTGTCGAGCCAAACCATTATGGCACGCCCATAATTCGTTCTCGTTATTAAGGATGATTTTTACAACTAAAAGTTTGCGAAAACATTTTCGGTTGCCCTGCAATCTCGATTTCGATATTTATTGCTCAGTAATCTTCTGTCAAAATTTAAGTAGCACCTATAATCAGCTGCATCGTCTGTTACAGTATTTTCTCTGTCATCATCCATGGCAGTTTTGGCCACATCGTCCTCTTCTTACCGGCAGTATATACTGTATCTTTCCCCTTCCTTTTTTTGTAATTTAAATCCAGACTGCGTTTGAAATAGTTTATCTCGCTCCTATCATATCTCTCTTATTGGTCTGGTTGACATCTATTCCAGGGCCCACGTTGCAACTCAGTCCATGCTGAACAGAATAAGCTTTTTTGATACATCTATCCCGATTAATGACATCAAGTGTCTGCCAGTTCACATCAGACTGAAACCGCTGAATAAGTGACATGACCCAGGAGACTGCTCATCTTCTTTCGACAGAGGGGGTAGGCATCGAGCTCCCACCAACCCGATTCAAGGCGACCGTGAATTCTGCAAGCAATCATTAAAATTAAGCGACAGTTTTAAGTGCAACAGTTTCTTTAATATTCAATCATCAATCATTTTCCGCCTGCGCCCCAAAGAAAACCCTAAATTTTTGCTCTTTTCGCCCGTGGACTGCGCGCCGTGTAGACTTCAAGCTTTTGCAGGAAGCTGGCAAGCAGATAGACAGAACAAGAGTCAAGGAGACAGTCATATATCTAGATAGGAAGACAGACAGCTAAACAGGCAGAGAAGGACAGAAAGACAGACAGACAGACAGAGACAGACAGACAGACAGACAGACAGACAGACAGACTTGGACAATCTTCCGTTCCGAGGCTGGCTGGAACCTTTCGAAGCGATCTACGGAACGATCATACGAGCTGACTACCAAACTGGGGTCCATGTTGAGCGCCGAGCAGTAGAAGTATTGCGGGAGCTTGGCGTGCTGGCTGCGGTACATAAAGACACGGAAGCGGCTTATTTAGACCAGCGACATGAAAGCGTTCGATGGAACGTCCAACCGATTCCAGCCGGCAACGATGGAACCTTCTCTGCTACAAACGTTTCTCATGACAGAGGTCAGTTCAGCTTGATTCATCATGGTGAAACCCTACAAGAGGCATATTCTAGTTTATGTGAAAAGTGGTTCACTGGAGTTTTTTCACTCACTTCTGATTCATTGATTATCCTAGTTTTAGATTTATACTCGCAGAAAATTAACAAAAATTGAGCCATATATTTCCCTGCCTGACGAAATTAAAAATAAAGGATGATTCCAATAATTGCCTTGTCATTTCGTTTCGCAAACTAATAAATTATGATTGCCTAGAAAGGTCAGTCACATGCCGACATGCCTGAAAGTTTTATTCGTGTCGCTCTCCATGAGGTCTCGAGCATCTTCGAAGCCCTCTTCCCCTCCGACAGGGTCATTACCGGAAACCCTTTAAAAGATCTCAGTAGAGCTGTTCATAATGGTATCTGTAAAAGCAGCGTTAAGAATTTTAAATGAAACAAGGCTTAGTATTGTGCAACGGCGACACGAGTGTCCGCCTAAAATACCGTTACATGGTTCAATACCGTTACATGGTTCAATACCGTTACCCGGCGCTTTGAAATCACCCAAAAATCTCTCTGGGTTGCCAGCCGCGGTGGCCATGGATGATTGTTATCGTGTCCCGGTCTAATTTTTTATGGCAAATATCTTCTGATTAACTTCGTTTCACACTTTTCTGATAGGTATTTAAAATTGCAACCTTCAAAATTCAACGTTTTCAGCTGACTGAAATAAGTTTTTTTACCGTTCTTCCCGTTTTTCTCGGTTATACATTTTGCTAACTCAAAGCGCTGAATTTTGAAGGTTGGAATATTAGTTGCCTATCGAAAAGTGCAAAACGAGGTTAATCAGAAGATATTCGCCATCCAAATTTATTAAGAGTGCCCGAGAGGGACGGCTACGTCCGATGACGTCATAGGATTTTTTTGAAAAACTGAAAAGGGCAAAAAAATTGCGAACTCAACAAGGAGTCGTAAAAAAATAGATTGGAACACGAAAACAATAATCCATGGTCACTGCGGCTGGCGACCCGGCGAGACTAAAGGACGATTTCAAAGCGCCGGGTTGCCCTTAATGTATATCCTGAAAAAGTCGGCCCCTCCCCCTCGAACGCGCTGTTCTGCATAAATAGCACATTTGATCAGTCATATACTGTACTATGAAAAGGTCATACGACTTGCTGCAACCTACTCCAAGTTGCCCTTCTCAATTTACCGAAAACTCACACCTACGTCTATCTGGTACCACCCGATTCAGAATATAATTTTCCATCAAATAGCAAGTGGAGAAAACCATCTTCTCGTCAGGGGGCAGGGTTACGATTCAGTCCTGAAACCGAACCCGCAAGTTTCGGGCTCCATGAAATTAAAATATTTACCTCCGCCTCTTAACCACCAAAAGTTACTCACAATATTGTCTCTTTTTAAATACATCATTCATGGGTTCCACGTGTGGTGACTCTACATTCTTACAGTACCGAATTTTCGACAAGATGATCCATTCATCGATGTTCCATTTGTCACGGTGAGCTTGCATCTATTAACAGACATGTTTTCACTATCGTTTACGTTTTCTTTCGCTTTTTGTACGATGCGTTTGAGGCTGTAGCATTAAAGGTCACACTGGGTCGTTAGATATACATCAAAAGGAGGCATTTCCTTCCCAATCATAAGAGAACTTACCTTTGAGTCTACTTACAATGTTAAACCTGATTTGTGCCTTGCACATGTGCACTGTATTAACATGGATCTAGTTTACGTGGTCAGTTGTGAACGCGCGCACCCTCCACATCGACATCATCACGCCAGGGTCGATGAGCACGGCATTATTGGGTGGACTACTCTTTGTCGGACCGGCTTTTGATTCCGCACTGGAAGACATCAAACAAGGCTACCCATCTCTCACCGTCTCGCAGGCATTCATTACCGCTATTGAAAGTGCCTTCAATGTACCAGAGTGGTGAGCAAAAGGGCAAACATGTATTTTTCAAACTCAATCTACAATTCGGCATCTTTTCATTGATCATTGGGAAACTTGTAAGAGTTTGGGGGTCGAAGTCACTAGCTTCCCCTTTATTGGGATTTCAAAACATTTCAGAAAATTCGGTTCCTGCATCCGATGTGCGGTTTTTTTTTGGTTTACCATGTCTCATTAATAACATGTATAATTAATAACATTAATAATCACATGTGACGTTTAAGGGTAAGACATTCAAAAGGGATCTCAATTTAATGACAATTTTTGACACATTGTTGTCAAATCCGGAGGTAGACGTGGATTTCAGATCCCCAATCCTCCAGTTTCACAATTATCAAAACAAGAGGCGGCATTCCGAATTGATTGCGCAAAAACAACTACTTTCGCCCCTTGCAAAGTTCTGGGTTTTGGTTCCGATCTGTGGGGACTATAAACGAACCGCTGGTTGTGGCTACGAGCTCTAGGTATATTTCGCAGAATGAATTCATATTTGTGCTAGTCGTTATGCAACTCTATTACCGCATAGGGCTTGTGTCCTACACTGAAAATCTCATAGATCAGT
>LRSR01013312.1:37500-72766 GCA_001579985.1 Hypsibius dujardini
GTTGTAACAAAAGCATTCACAACTCCTTTAGGGCCAACTTTGGCAGCAATCAAGTTACTCCAGGGGCTCAAGTGTTATGAACGTTGCTAGGTGACCTTTAGAATGCTCGTAAAATATGTGTCGGCCAAATTTCATAGACAAAATTCGTCATTCCCTAACTGATCGAAGGCTTCAGAAATGAACGCAAACCTTTGTTCTAAACGTAATCTTCGTGACTTCTAAAAAAAAGTCACAGAAAGGTCATGACTCGAGTCAAGCTAATAGCGTAGAACTCCGAACGAGCAACGACGATTGGTAACTCGTATAACTTTAACTTTCCAGGTCACTGCCACAGCAGTACCTCATCAGGTTTAGCAAAATCTGCGACCTTTAGAGTCCTTTGCCACCCTCCGCGCTATTCTAGGTCCCCCATTGTGGTTTTGTGCGCCGTTCTGGATGCCCTACCCTGTGTCGTTACTTGCCAAGTAAAATGCCCTAGGGCGTGCATTACGCGCGCATTTGCACCGTTTACTGGGACCGGTGTGTGCGTGTCTCCCTCGAGGCACTGAATATACCAGGGATGGCATCAAATGACGAAAAGCTACAGTTTTGATTTGATTTTGAAAGTCATTTGATCATTTGATTTCTTATTACTCCTTCTTGCCATAAAAATTTGATGTGATTTGATTTGATTTGACATTTGACATTTGATGCCATTCCTAGAATATACAGTACTGCAAACTCACATCACCATATATGTCATATTGTACATACCCTGACGAAGTGCCATGGGAGTGATGTAGTTGAGAATATTAAGCGGAATGACCCAGCCGTGAGACCACACTATGACGATCACAGTTCCACATAAAGCCGACTGGATGCTGCGATGACTGTGGTACCAGACCGGTGCCAGAAAGGCCACCCAGCGGTCACCGCAGATGACAAGATCCTGCATGATTGTCATAATCGGCGTAATCCAGATGAAGTACTGGAAAATTGCGCAGACAAAGGGTGCTTTAAGCCACTGATCGGTGAACGGGCGGGCAGCGGCTTGCGGCCAGTAGCCCAGACCGTGGATAATGTTAATCACCGAGAGGCTTAGGATGTGGACCGTGAAGTGAGTGATGAGGCTGCGGCGACGAAAAAAAGCGACGAGAACACCAATGTACATGCAAACACCCAGGAAGGTCATAGGAGCAGTGATGGAAGTGATGACTGTGTAGGTGGTGAGTGTGAGGCATGATAAGGGACTGAGCCGTGAGTTCCATATTGTTGGCGCGGTTGTGGAGTTGATGGTTGCGTTCAGTGGAGAGACCATGGTGCTGCTGTTTTGCTTCTTTATGGGTTTGGATGGGGTTTGATGAGTTTTAATGGTTTTGTTGGATCTTGGTGGGTCTGGAATTTCTGGACACCGATGGGGGCCTCATGCGGCTAGAATGATGCTCTGGGTATTGTTAGCCTTTTGAAGTTCAACTTGAGGAGTCGTCAGTGTGAGAGCTGCAATATATGGCACGTGTCGTTGATCAAAGAGGCCACGCCTCTCACAAAATATATTATTTCAAAAGGTAGGGGATCTTTTTGAATGAATGCTTTAGGGTATGGATGAAAAAGAAAGGAAGATGAAAAATCTGCGGAGCCACCGTAATTCTTATACGTGAACGGTCCTTTAAGGGCCCGCGGACGCACCTTGATAAGACGGTCATGGAAGAGCTTATACCCGCGTACCCTTATAAGGACATTGTGTTTGGGGCTTGCCCCCTTCGGCGCCCTGTGACCAACTCACAATGCCTGAGTGAACTTCCATGAGGCTGCATGTGCTCCTACTGGAAACGTGTTCATAACGTGGATGACGATTAGAAAACTGTTATCGAAAACTACGTCTCGTAACGCAATCTCGCGATGGAAAGAAATTGATGCGTAAATAATTGTTCACTGCAAAATGATCAAACAGTAGCGGAACAAAGTGTGCTTTTGCTGAAAAAAGGGACAATAATCTAATGATCAATCCAAATGAGTAATTATGTATGAGGAACTGTCGTTGAGTTGTTTTCACGCAATGTGTGGATCCGAATTGCAATTCAGAGCTATAAGAGCGTTTATAATCACAGAAGCGCCCTTTGTCTTCGAAACAATCGTGTTTGTTCACTCAATCGACGGATTCCTTACGATTTCTATTACAGTGAAAGTCCTGAGATTCGAAACGGTCACGTGAGCTTATTTCTATCGAACCGTTTGGCTGGAGCCGGCTGTTTGATAGTTTGGAGTTTGATACAGTTAAGTAGAAAACGACACTCTGACGTCGTTCGAATCTGGGGAATTTCACTGTATACGTACTGGCTTTTCATTACTTCCGTTCGTGCGACATTATTCCAAGTACTCTGAAATCCCGTCAGCTGCCCATTTGTAAACAACAAGCAAATCAAGTGAGCAATCATTTGAACACCAACATCAGGCCCCGGCGTCGGCGCCCGGACGTAGTGGACCATACGGTAAGGCTCTTCGGCAATCTAATTGAAACCAGCATGAAAGCGGCCGAGTCTTTGTCGAATGGAAATAGATCCCGGATTTTCAAACGTGACACATTCCACTCGAAGCTCGGATGCGATGAGCTCTTCAACCACTGCGCCTAGAGAGTGGCCTACCAGCGTCCAAATAGAACTGCGGAGTGCCTGTGGCCGTTGATTGTCTTTATGGCGTTGGAAAACAATTTCGGCTGTGAGCACTCGAAACGTTTTAATTAATGCCTTATTCGTTTCCCGAAGCTCACTTTCGATCTGTAGATGAAACTGTCTGTCCTCTTCCCGCAATCGCTCGTCCCTGCGACTTCATGCGTTTAGTTCGTCAGTATCGGGAATACCTATGAGGGTTAGGACAGTGAACAAATTTTTTAAAGCCTAAAGCAGGTGATGTGATTTAGAGAATAGCTGATCGAGACGTATCCCGTCTTAATAAACATAAATATAAGATAATAATATAAATAATACCATGGTTTCATTTCATGGTATCATTGATGCCTCTTACATAAATTTCAATGACCCGTGTCGGAATAGTGACTCCTGGGTTTGGGACATTGATGGCAAAGGAGAAAAAAGCAGTTATTTTAGAACTCATTCAATATTAGTGCCTTTCGTCTCTAATCATCTCAAAACTTGTGGCAGTGGGGGGGGGGACATTTCAAATCTGAAACGGCCTAGGAAACTGAACCCCGCATACGCCTTAAGTTTTCAATCGATCAGAACTTCAGATCGAGTTTTGCATTTTGAGACAAGATTTAATTAACTTAAAAAGCTAACAATATCGATCAAGACAGCTTTATCCGAATGCTTAGTTACCTATGAGCTTCACAACGACTTCGCCGGAATCAATCACCCCAACCTCCGCAAATTCAGGCACTTTCCGCGCTACCCACACCAGCATGCGCAATCCAAACTTTTCATCCAGTTCCGCTATAGGTTTCCGCCTATTGTCCGCTTCCTGCCTGTGACTGCACCCTTCCTGCCCATTCCACTCCACTGTACACACAAATACATGTCATTTGACCCCTTTGGGCGGGGTGAAGCGGGGCGGGATGAGGCGGGGCGGGACGGGGAGTGTCGTTTGCTTATAAAGAAGTTTTTTCCCGCTCGTGGCTCTCGTTCACTATCAATTGCTCTTATCTTTCGTATGCGGTCTCCAAGATGACCTCATGGTCTGACCGTATTTTCCATTCTCTGACACGGTACTGACCATTTGATCTATTGATAGTTCGCCCATATCTTTTAAGGATACTTGCGATCGAAGCATGTGAATCATTTACCCTGTGTTCTCTTTATAGCCAACGCCTCGTTATATTCCCAAACTCTAAACACTGTCGAGCAGCAAAGAATGCGCTCAGTTTCACGGTTTTCTTTCAAGCTGCATCTGCTGCATCTGCAACGCCTAGTTTGGCAATCTGCTGCTGGTGCGAGGCGAGAACGCCCCAAGGGCATATATGTCTTCATGGAGTACTGTTTAGGTAAGGCAAATATCTACCGTTATTCGGGGGATCTCGGGAGAAGAGCCAGCTTTTAGGAACGCCAAGGGCGTCCTGCTCCAGGAGAGCGCCGCAGTACGCTTTTACGTTTGAAGTGGGGGGGGGGGAGCCAGCTCATCATCCCCGTCGGGCTTGTTACTGCCCGAAAGCGCACTCCTTTGCGGAGGTGCTTCCAGGTGGATCCGAAAAAACGGCCCACTGCACGGTATATTGCCCACCATTCGTGCTTCCAACCCTATACCAATAAATCGCCTCTCTACTTTGGCGCTGTAATTGCCGGAGGATTGCTCCTGCACGGCTTAACCGTCTGGAGTTTGATGAAGGATTCACCGTGAAGATTTGCCGTCCTTGTGGGGTCAGCGTTAGCTGTGCCGAAGTTGCGACATGGAAACGTTTTCTGAATGGCGTCGAAAGCGGCCAAAAGGAACGTTGTTAGATTGTTGTGCTGCTACTGCTAAGTTCATAGTTAGTCCGCGCCCCTTATGCCACCTTTAGATTTTGATTATCTTTCTAGCAAGGTCATGTGACTTTCCGGCGTATTTTGTCGAAAAATCGTCCGATATGGTAACGCTAAGGTCTCATTTTTTGCCTATGAGCTTGCACTACTCATTTACCTTCAAAGCTGCCAATGCTCACAAGTTGTTGAAAAAATAGGGGCGAATGTCTATACTAGCAGGCACTCATCTAATTTACTATGTGGCACTAGTCACTGTTATGGGCTTTCAATACCAAGATCCACAATCCTCTCTGTAAAACAGTTGCAGCTGCTGCACACTTGAGTTCTCTTAATACATTTGTCAGTGCGCTCTTGACTAAAGCTGACGCAGGTGGCACAAGAGTGAGCAGGAATGCAGCCCTTTTCATTTCCGAAAGTTCAATGATTTTGCGGATATTCTTTTCCACTCGATTCAATCCAATTTCGGACTTCATGCATGTTGTGATCGTTCCTTAAAATCTTCGTTGCTTTGTTGACCTAGGAAAACTTCTGCACGTTCGGGCCCAAATAAGCTAGGGCCTTGTTAATATTTTCAGGGTGCATTTCAACTGCTCGTGTGGGGGTTTCGCTTATATATAGTGATATACTGTTGCGCACGAAGCATCAGATGACGCTGATACCCCGAACAATGCCATCCTCATTCCTTAACGCATGTTTAATGATACTACAAAAAATAGAATCTCTCATCATTGCATCCTGAGAAGCTACATATAAGGGCTTCTCCAAAATGTGATGAATTGCGAAAATGTCAAATATTTAACCTTCCACATATTCATATTCTCATTATACTGTAGGCGATAGCGCATCGAATTGGCGATGATCCAAGAATTCACATCCGCTTTCAAACATGTTTCAGGTAAAACTTGGCTTAAGTCATCCACTCGGGATGCCATATGGTTTCTTCCATCTTACTTAGCTTCTGTCTCTCGGTATTGTTTCCGGATATTCAAGTATGCTGCGCAGAGTTCCGCCCACCATAGTGCAGGCATTCGCTTTTATATGGCGCTCCCCCGAGTCGTATGTTTTTCATTGAATTATTTCGAATCGCACTTAACTCTAGTGAAGCTTCAAATTTCTCTTTCGTTTCGTCAGCGTTCCCGCGTTGAAATTGTCTCGTCTTCGTTGAAGTTCTCGCAAGTCGCAGATCCAATCTCCCCTGCGTTGTCGGATCCTTAAGGGCGACAGCCTCATCAAACCTTAGCGAAACCCATCAAAACCCATCAAACCCATCAAAAGATATCATTTCCAGCCCGGAGTATTTACATTTGCTGTTAAAGTTCTACTGGACACCCTTGGTGAATACCTTTGTTTTGTAAAATGGACAACCGAACTGCCACGTTTTGGAACACCTCCGCCCTCGTGCTATTTTCCATAAAGCCAAACAACGACGCTGCCCTCAATTGGACAGCTGCCTGTCCTCCCATTACACCATCAGAACTAATCGCTACCCAGGTCCCCACCATCATCACCGGTACCATCGTCACGTCCACGCAGCTCTTCAACCTCCTCATCTTCGCATTGTGGCGCAACAAAGAGCCCTACATTCTGCTGCACGTATCCCTGGCGGTGGCCTCCCTCGTGGGTGGTATATCCGTCTTCGTGTCAGTTCCACTGCGGTACATAACCCTGACAGCGGGTAACCTCTTCCTGACCAAGTTACTTTGTGTAGCGCTGGTCAGCTATGCTTCTTTCGCTAGTCATCTGGCCAATGTCGCTATCAGTCTGGACCGATGGCTGTCAGTAGAGTTTGCCATTCGGTATCGGACGGCTATCACTAGTCGGAAGGTGGCAATCGTGGGCGTAGTCGGCGTGTTCGGCGGGGCATTGCTCGTCAACGGTCCGGGCATCTTGGTGTTCTGGCAGTTCATAACTGTGGATCCGTGCACGAGGAGGAAGAACATGGAAGGTCAGAGGCGCGTTTGAATCTAATTCATGTTAAGAATGTAATATTACTAGTTAACTATCGGGAACTCTCACTACTTCTTTTGTCGAATTATAAGGGGTGAAAACATGCTAAACTTTGACAAATATGATTTTTGCAAATTCGTCCACTTCTCGAGCGCACCCCTCTGGCCGTTATCCTGACTCCAACTTGCAAAGGCTCAAAATGGGATTTGTAAATTGCAGGTACAGGCACAGATTGGGTTGTCTGGGACACCACCCAGGAAATCCTCTTTTTGCCCATCCTATTTGCCAGTCAACTGCGCATTCTGTGGATCGCTTTGTCTTTGAAGCTTCAGCAATTGCGACGCAGAAATCGAAATCTCAGAGTTTCAGTGGCACCCCTGCAAGGGCGGGTGGAGAATCACCTGCCATCCCGCCTTTTATGGGGCTCCCTTTTGGGGAGTATGGCCATTGTATGCATCACGTTACTGGCAAATGTCCCGTTTGTCAGCTTAAACTACGTTCCAGTAACGCCAGTCAGTCGTTCCCTCAGGCGACCAATGGCCTACCTGACTTACATCCAGCACTGTTCTTCGCTGTTGATATACATGCTGTTCTGGCCGGACTACCGCAATACCTTACTCCGCTTTTTTCGGCGACTACGCGCCTTCCTAGGATGAAACGTGCTCTCAGTAGTTCTGTTATGAAATAACTCGTTTTTAGTTGGAATAATCGCTCATTTTGTTGTTTACTTTTTAATTTATTATATCTAGACTCATTTCCTTCTATTAAATAAGGTGCAGTTTTAGCGATTAATCAGTTTGAGTTCGACTAAGGGATCGCTCGACCTACAGGGAGGTTAGCACACAATACGAGGTGGAAGTAGTGGACGGGGTCACCCAGTTGCTCAGGCTTGAAGTGTTCGAGAAAACGGTGTGTAATTCAACTTCACACGGTCGTATCTTACCTAATTCGTGATCTATTTCAAACAGCACGACTGAAACATTTGTCTAGAATTAAGAGAAGAATTTTATGAAGTAAAGGAAGATCTAGTTGCCTGAGTGGCAACTAAGTTTGAGGGCAAAAACGAAAGCGCTTTACTAAATGGAATCTGTCGCGTGATTGGAGTCTCCAATTGGAGTGTTGTCGTTAAGTCGTCTGGAATCCACACTGGAAACTATAGATCTCCACGTGTATTCGTCATTCAATTCCATTGCATATTTGCGTAATTTGGGTAATGAGAGTAGTATTTGCGCAATTGACCATTGTGCTGTTTTTTCCGTTCTTTTTCGTTATTTTGTGTTCCCGTACCCCAAATCGACAATTCCCTGTGGACCGAACGTACAGTTTCCCGTCAACGTTCCACGGTCCTATACCCGAAATCTTGATTGATTGATTGATTGATTGATTGATTGATGGTTGGATGGATGGATTGACGCAGCTGAGAGACCTGAATTCTGACGTGTTGGGTCTTGCTCCGAACCTTTTTTCCCTTTTGTGATAATACGGTCTTCTATCGCGACAAATGTAAATATAAACACCGTTCATAAATGTAGTGTACTTCGGGAGTTCATGAGACTACGTATTGCAGGATCGGAGGCAGAAATGAAATGAAATGAAATGAACGAAAAATTGCAGAAAAATGTCATCCTTCGTTTTAAGAGATTCGGCGCCAGGAATTGAGATGAATTCGCGAGTAGATTGTAGGCGAAAAATGGCAACATAAACTGCAGAGAATTTTGACGCAAAGGAACATTCGGAATTTTGTTTCCAGCAGTACGATTATACTGACTACACGCCACTGGAAACAGACAGAAAAGTGCACTGGGACTGCTTGTTTCCAATTGGAAGCGTCGTGGCTCCAATTGGATTCGTGGCTGTGTGTTCCAACGCCAACAAGACAGCTGTTTCCATTTCAAAAATTAGCTGTTTTGTAATTTTAAGAACTCGCGCATTACTTGGTCTAGCCACGCCTACGTAGGCTCTAAAAATAACTCGAATTTTTCTCTTCATGTTTTGTCAATTGGGTAAGGCACTCAGAGCACCCTTTGCGTAAGAAAACGAGTTCATCTCATAACTCCATTAATATGCACCGTAGAACCACTTGTCAAATCGGCGAGAAAGCCCGTCCACTAAATTGATCACGTGCAAAAAATTGATCACGTGGTAACTTCCCTGTAAGTCGAGCGATCCCTTGGTTCGAGTTGTCGGAATCTCGCTTCTCGTATTGCAGCTAAGCGTCCCTGAGGAGGATGTTCAAGACCACGGCAGTCGGCTGGGAAGACCAAACGCTCATAACGTTATCATTTGAAAGTTTGAAGAGATCGCTACTGACTAGCTTGCTCGCTAGAAAGCCGTATCAGTTATCAGATCGGAGGTGGCAGAGCCCCCAGAGGGAGGTTAACGTGGGTGCCCTTGAGTCAAAATGTTTCTCGCGTTTGCTCGTCCCCTCGGTACGTCAAAACTCGGTTTAAATTGGCTCGATTCACGACCACTAACTCGTTTTATCGTTTAAATAGGAAATAGAAAATCGCTTGTTTAAATACTTCCTGCAGATATTCAAACGACAACCTCTCTCGACGCACCTTCGTGCACTTCATACACGTGATTGCTCATCGCTCTTGAGGCTTCGTTTGCACCTTCCCAGTAAGAGTCCCGGATGTCTGACCAATCAGGGTGAGGTTCATCGCCTGCCACAATTACATTTTCCTGCTTTGGTGGCTTCAGGGACCGATCCCTACCATCTGCTCATGACAAAAAGTATTTTGTTATCAAGCGATCGCTTCTTCTTCAGGCAGAAACAAGCTTTGCAAGTTAGCAAGAGCTCCGTGGCTTACCCCGGGAGTGAATTAGTTCTAGCCACACCTCCTCGATAGTTCAGGTCAACTAAAAAGATCTGTGTAAAACATTACGCTGCCCGAGCTAATAATCCCTAACTCCTTCAGCGAAAATATTCACCTAATACAGTATTGTATCTCTTTAAATTAGTTAAACGTGCTCTCGAGCCAATGAAAAAATTGCATCATCCCGCAACAAAACCGATGACCTGCCAGTTTGAACACTTTTAAACCAGCACTTTGTTAGCATTAGTCACAGTGCAAGAAGTCGATTAGAAGGCCCGAAGCTGCTACCAAAGATGTTTCCGACTTCCGTTGTTTAGCCAAGCAGCCATGTAGAAATTGAAAGTCTGACGATCTGGAAGGAATATTAGATTTTTTTGGGAAATTTTTAAAGCCCAAAGGAGTTTAAATTCCTGACATTGAAGCAACAATTACTGAACTCTAAAGATAAAGCAACTCGTGGCAGTTACACATATTGCTTGTTATGAAGGGATAAACTTTGTTCGGGCAATCATGCGCATGACGCAGATTATTAGTCGTATTTGTCGTTCAAACCCTTAATATGTGGATCTTAATCTCGTCATCTTCTGGGAATTTATTTCCGGATTTCCTACCAACTTTGAATATAAGTCCCAGAGCCTTACTTCAACAAAACAGCGCAAATTAGTGCTCTCAACACAATGGCCAAAACATGGATGTGACGCAGGGATGATTCGAGGTGAAATAAGAGACTGGTGGTACACTTGTTTGCTGCTGCTCAGTCTATGCTCAAACATATGGGATCTTTTTCCCAAGTAAAACGCGAAGCCATATTATCAGCTGCGAATATAATCGTCTTACGAGGCGACTACAAGCGACCTCAAGCATAAAATCTTTCACAGTAATGAATCCCCTTCCAGGCAATATCAAAAGACCTTCTTATGCTGCCCTTATTAAGATGACAAAAAGTACAAGCGCGACTAAACGCGATGCATACAACCTTCATTAATCTGCGGTGTTACTATACAACTCCCAGATGTTGAAAAGATTAAACAGGAGAGACTATTCTTCGTACGCTTTGCTTCACATTTTTTTAAACATTTTGGGAGTTTGCGAGGTCGATCAAAAATTTATTTTTTAGAACTGCTAACGCAGATGATTGTTTAATTTCATTGGGAACTCGTGGCAATTAATGGCATCATGCCTGATAATGAGACAAATTACCCGACTGGATATTGAAATTATCACACCGGCTTCGATGAGCACAAACCTCCTGGGTGGATTGCCATTTGTTGGTCCCGCTTTTGAAACGGCTCTAGAAGAGGTCAAACAAGACTACCCCCTCTTGAATGTTTCACAACAATTCATCCTCATCACCGCCACCGATGAAACCATCATTGAAGGACACTGCGCCGAGAGCGAGAGCGAAACCGAATTGCAAAATATTATTACCAACGTCGGGAGAATAGAAAGTCATTGGATGACCGGAGACTTTGGACAATTTTCATCTTGTCAGGTTTGATTTTTGGTCCGACCATCTTCCGGTCGAAAAATGTTGCGCATTTTTGCAAAATTTGCGCCAAGTACCAAAAGTGTTGAAAGATATCTGAAATATCGTTAGGGCCCGAGACGTAAATTACACCCCGCGGGGAAAAAGTCCGACCAAGTACAGTGGTACACAAAATGTTCGAACGCTTTCACGAAATCCCAGTGTTGGTCTGTTGATTTAGGTTGTGGGAATTTGGCGGTTCTGCTGACGCAAATGTAACGAGAAATAATTAATAGCATAGCAAGCCATTTCTGGGCTTAAGTTGTAAACGTGTCATTGATGAATACTCTAATCAAAGTCCTGTTTTGTTTTCCTAGCCGACTTGCTTTCCTGATGACAAAGTATTTGAGCTGCAACGGATAGGAGGAAATCACTTTCTCATCAAGTCTGCGACACCCTGCTGTAGTCGAAGCATAATGTTTCTGCAGAGCCTTATTTTGTTCAAGTTAACTAATCAAAGTTTATTTTACAAGCGTATATCGTTTAATTATTCGAGTAAATGGTGAAGTAACACTGGCGAGTATTTTGTTATCTCATAGTCAAATCAAGCATATAAACAACGGGACCATTAGGCCATCTCCCTGGTTGACTTCGCCAAAACGACTTATGCTCCACCTGCTAGCCTGCCGGTCTGGTTAAGTTACGATTTCTAAAAGCGGCTTGGTTAACGGCCTTTACCTCGTACCTACGGCTGATTTTAATGCGCAAAACTCAACCCAATACTGCACTGACGCGTTAGCTTTGCGCACTGCAAGAGCATTACTTCATTATCCTAGCCCTGAGTGCACGTACACTTATGCGCGGATCCATAGGTCTTAGTTTACGGTGGGTCTATTTCTACTGCGTGAAGCTATCGCGTCAGTACAGTACTGTGAAAAGATAATACCACTTGCTGAAGCCCACTCCAAGTTACCCATCTCAGTTTACCGAAAGCTCACACCTAGGTCTATCTGATGACAGCGGATTCAGAATTTAATTTCCCATCAAATAATTACATCCGCCTCTTTACCACCAAAATGGGACTTTACTCACAATTTTGCCTCTTTTTGAGTACATCATTCATGGGTTCCACAAGTGGTGACGCTATATTCCTCTAGTACCGAATTTTTAACAAAATGATCCATTTATCGATTTTTCATTTGTCACGGTGAGCTTGCATCTATTAACAGACACTTTTTTTTCACGATCGTCCACGTTTTCATTCGCATTTCATGCGACACGTTCAAGGCTGTAGCATTAAAGGTCACACTGGATCGTTAGATATACATCAAAAGGAGGCTTTTCCCTCCGAATCATAAGAGAATTTACCTTTGAGTATATTTAAAATGTTAACATTGGTTTGTGCCTTGCACATGTGCACTGTATTAACGTGGATCCAGTTTACGTGGTCAGTTGTGAACGCGCGCACCCTCCACATCGACATCATCACGCCAGGGTCGATGAGCACGGCATTATTGGGTGGACTACCCTTTGTCAGACCGGCTTTTGACTCCGCACTGGAAGACATCAAACAAGACTACCCATCTCTCACCGTCTCACAGGCATTCATCACCGCTAATGAAAGTGAGGAATGTATGGGTGAAAACATCGACCATGTAGCTGAGTACTTTTACCGTCGACCAAACAGCTGCCCGTTGAAAGAAGAAGGTTTTTGTTGGACGATATTCATTCTACCAGGTTTGGTTCGACTTTTTACTTCGTTTCGATTGAAATGGTATACGGGAAAGTAGTTGATGTATTAATCAACTACAGGATGCAGCAGGAATCTCGACGAAATACAACAGTTCGGTACCGAGCTGAACAAAGTGGTGCTTTCAAGGTATGTGACGCAAAAAAGAACATCAAATTGGTTGGCTCAACCTCCTAATTTGCTCTGGGACAGAGCTTTCCAAATTCGATTGTGCCGCCTGTGGTATACCTATACTTATATACCTTATACGCTTCATATACTTAATATTAATTTTCATATACTTATCTATAGTTCATGTTGTATTGACCCTGTATACTTGTCGCTTATACTTATACTTAAAATATATACTTACACCTTTGCATATACTTGCTCCTATGTATGCCTGGTGGTGCTCTTATAAATTTATACCTACATACTTAAACGTATACTTATACCTTTATACTTATACTTATACTTATACTTACATACTTACTATATTTAGGGGTAGTAACCATCACCACCCTACCCGACTAACCTACCTGCCTTATACCTATACTTATACTTGCACCTATCTCTATGGGTGGTGGCAACCACCACCCTACCTGCATTATATTTATACTTACATACAGTACTTATACTTATACTTACATACTTACTATACTTAAGGGTAGTAACCATCACCACCCTACCTGACTAACCTACCTGCCTTATACCTATACTTACACTTGCACCTATCTCTATGGGTGGTGACTACCACCACCCTACCTGCATTATATTTATACAGGTCTATTCACTACCATATGGCCAGGCGTACGGGAATGCTCCGGAATCCCTGCATAACAGTCGGAATGCTGTTAAACTTTATTCAGCTGACGTTAGTGATTTTTGACAAACAAATATCATAAAAAAAATCTAAATCCAAATGACGTGCGATCTGAAAAATCTTTAAAAAAACCCAATTTTCACCAATTTCCAAAAAAACTAAGTCTTTAAAAACTGAATTTTTAAAAATTCAATTATTTTCAGATTTCACCTCAAAAGGGCTTATATTATAGCTGGAGACATGCCCTAGACATTTTATTAATCTGAAAGAGAATTTGTTTCATAATTTGGTTTTGCTACCGATTTACAGGCAAGGAAAAATAGTGTGAAAACCTGTGGCCACATCTGGTCTTGAATTTTTACAAATTACCTGAAAAGTTTGGTTCTGACCAAAGATCTGACAAATTCAATTTTTTCTGCTGCAAGACTTATCAAACATCAATTACAGAATGAAGAAAGTGGGCATAAATCTCCCGAACTTGGGTTTTGATGAATTTGGGTAGCTGGCCATGTGGTAGTAAATAGACTTGTACTTACATACTTTTACTTATACTGTACTGCCACGATTTTAAGGGTGGGTTTAGCCCCGCCCCTCCTGATAGACTGTACGTGACGTCACAGATCACTTCCGTTCATCAACGGCTGTATTCCGTCCGCCAAAAGCGCAGTGAAACCAGTGAACACAAGTTGGACCGGGGGTCGGTAATTTACGTGTAGGGCAAAAAACCCACCCTTAAAATCGTAGCAGTACAGTATTTATACTTACGATACTTATGAATGGAGGCTGTAACCAAGCTACCTAACGGCTCAACCAGACAGTCTACGGTGTCTTAGCAAGGTTATCAGAGCATCCAGAAGGTTCACGGTGTCCATAGAAGGCTGATGGAGCCTCAGGAATGCGACGGAACATTCAGAAGGTTAACGGCTTCTCCTGAAAGTTGACGGCTTCTCCGGAAGATGGGAGATGAACTTTCGCTATGCCTGGAAGCGTTGCAATGTCTCTGGAGGGTGGTACTGTAGAATCTCGATCCATCCGTGGTGCCTACGTCATCACACAGTAAAAAGCCACAGTTTTGATTGATTGCAAAGATGCGCGAACCACAAAACCGCACGTGTTGATTGATTGATTTGCGTAAGCAGTTCAGTTACAGTTTTCGTCCTTCCTTTCTGCGGTCGATTCATTGAATTGTGCTCGTGTTTTTGTGTTTTCTTTAACATTTCAAAAAAATGGGCCGTGGTAGTCGCTACATCGAACAAGAAAGAGAAAGGACTAGGAATTTGGGAGGAAAAAGCGCTTGATTGATCGATTGAAGCGTAACAGTTGTTTTGGCCCACCGGGTCTGATTGACTGGGGGGTCCAAAAAAGTACCACGGATGGGTCGCAATTCTACCGTGTGTCTAACCGAAATGTGTACGGCTTGTCCAGACGATAGTCTGTTTGACGGTAGCCGGCCCGACCGAAAGGTGGCGAGTCTGAACGGTGGGTTCACTATGCTTCCGAAAGGTTGACGGAGTCTGCGCAAGATTGGCGTAGCGTCCAGGTTGACGGAGTCTCGGGACAGTTAACGGAGAGTCCGGAAAGTGGATAGTCCCTCTGGAAGCTTAACGGCTTGATCGAAAGGTGGAAGATCTGTAAAGAGAGTTGACGGCAATATTAACCGTCCAGGGTATTTGGGCGAGCTTGGGGTGTGTTTTGAAGGTCAGCTGTGTGACAGCAAGGTGGCTGGCTCCTCTGGAGAACAGATGGTGTGTACGGAATGTGGACGTTGAGTCCGGAAGGTTAAGGGTGTCTCAGAAAGGTGGTAGGCCTGTCCGGAGGGTTGTCGGCTCGTTCGGATGGTGGTCAGTCTGTCCTTAGGGTTTCATAACACCTCCGTCGGGATCAATCGGGAACGGCAACCGTGTTTATGAAAGGTAAACGGCTTGTCAGAAAGGAGCACGGTGCATCGGGAATATTTGCTGTGTGCAAGAAAGGCGATTGCTCATCTGAAGTTTGGACGGTAAGGGAGCGTTCAACAATGACGTTAGCGCCTGATATTAGGCGACCTTATTCCCCCCCTCCCTTCCGTCAGAGCTCGTCAGAAATTCCTAGACTCCCCATGTTCTTCAGGCACTGACATCAGCTCGAGCCGATCCCCCCCCCCTCCATCTGCTAAAACTTTTTCATGCTTTTGATTTCTAAAAGTAGCCATTTTCTAAGTATAATGTGTAAGTATCAGGGAAGTGGGGATAAGTAGGGGCTAACTCGTTTTAGGCACAAGTATAAGTATAAAGTATAAGTATCAGGAAAGTGGGGAAAGGTAGGGGTTAACTTTTCCTAGGGATAAGTATAAGTATAAAGTATAAGCATGTATGTATCTCTGAGGTATAAGGAAGGCTGAGAGAAGTATGAGTCACACCCATCATATCGCATACCGGCCAGGCATATTACGCGTGTAACGAAACTGACCCCTAATTTTTAGTAAAGCATTGTCCCATTACTAGCCAAATCTCTCCTAATAGGGTCTTGAGCATAAGATCTGTACTTCGAATGTAGAACCACAGAAAAATGGACCTGAGACAGACCGCCTTTATTTTTCCATAACTACACTTACGTTATGATGTTTTCACTCCTTGCGAGTTATGGGATTTCAAATTTATGTACCAAAACTCAGTTATTTCGCATTCTAATTTTGAATCGATTTCGTCTGCAATGAGCTCACCAATAACGCATGCAAATATGACCCCGTAACCATTGAAAAGTAATCTAAACTTCGTCACAAAATCAGGTTTTCGAAAATGTCTTAGAATCTCAGGAGGACAATTAAAAATGTAAGTCACCCTCTCAGGCACCAAGCAGTTTTGAATTGACAAAGAGTAATAGACAGCAGTTTTGGCATAGTTTGAGAAAATTATACTTGTGACCCGTTATCAATCCCTGATCCGACCGTCGCTCGGGTTTGTCAGGACAACACCGAGCCTCACCTGTAACAGTTCTCAAGGTTCCACTTCTGACGTAGTGTGTGGGCGTTTTTAAGAAACATTTCAAGTGGTTCAAGACTTCACGAATCGAAAATGTTCAGGCTTTATAATTTTTTCAACTTTCTCAATCTTGTAGTAGCATCAGCAGCTCGTATCTCATCCAAAAGGCGCGATTCCCCACCTTGCTAACAACCTCCGTTGCTCCAATATCTCCAACGTACTACGCGTCCTTTCTACGGCTGATAAGGATGTACAATTGGACAACAGTAGTGGTTGTAACTGATATCGGGGGCATCAATCCAGTGTACGAAATCGGCGGCAGAGCGGCTTTCAATCTGCTCGCTAGTGCCATCCCACGAATTGATGTCACCTTCATACCGGTCAACCTTACCGGCGATGTTTCAGCGGTCGAACTCATCCAGCTGCTACAGATTCTCAAAGCCACCACGCGAGGTAATTGCAAAGCGCAACCTGGTATTAGAAAACCATTATTGCCATTGATGTACCGGTGCGAACATTTAGTTCAGGAAACAGACGGGATCTACCAGGTGCGGGAATCATTTTTAGGTATCACTATTGTCCCACCCTTTTCCCACCTTTTCACTATAGTCCCTGTCTGTTCCAAGTCGGAAATAACTTCATTGTCATCTGAGCGGTCCCCGTCATCTGCGACGGAGCTGCCACTCTCACTCATTTTGTCTCGATACTAAAGTCAGAGTACAAATAAACTACTATAGAAAATTGTTTGGCTCTTGCATATCAATCAATCATTCCATCAATCAGTGATATTTCTTATGAATAATTAAGTATCCTGGTAACGTCTTGAAAGTAATTTTTTATTGTATTTCAACTAAAAAAATTAAAAGGGTGGGACCATAGTGAAAAGGGTGGGAAAAGGGTGGGACTATATTGAATGGATGGGAAAGGGTTGGACTATAGTGATTTCCATCATTTTTTGCACACAGATAGAAGCGTGCGTGTGCCAAAATTTCTTAGTAAAAACACATTTTCACCACATCACTGAGTACAACATTCATTTTCGCGTATGTGGTTCCGTTTTTAAGTGAATTATAACGAAGGAAGATTTTTATTTGCACATAGCTCTCCGATCTTGAGTTTTCAAGTTCAAGTCAGTCAAATCTAGGACAACACTGAAGGATGGTTATCTTCCCTAATTTTCTTCTACTTCTCTGAGTAGCAACCAAAAACGTTTCTTTATCGCGTGAATCTTTGAATAGATGAAATTTCCAAACGTTTAAGTGGCCAAAAACCCTGGTGGGTCTATTACTCTGTCCACAGCGGCAATTCAAAAGTTGTGCAAAAATGATTCCCGCACCTGGTATAGGCACACAAAACTGAGAAAGGTAATTTACTCTGGGAAATGGAGAAAGAAGGCAATTAGAAATTAGATTTTGTGAAAATGTGAAGACAGATACTGTAGAATTCCGATCAACTGGCGCAATCAGCTCAGTCAAAAGAGACCGGAGCTGATTGCAAATATAAGAGACCACAAGACTGCACATGCTTGATTTTCAATGATGTGTTTTCACTTTCGTTTTCTCTCTTTTTTCTTTGATCGATTCATTGATTGTGCCAGTTTATCTGCGAGTTGGAGAACTTTTTTTGTCGCGAAAATGAGGAAACAAAATCACTACGACCACTTGGAGAAAACAAGGATCCTTGCCCTATTTCATTGCGCAGATTTATCCTAAACCAAATTTGCAAAAAGGAACGGCATACCGCGACGCACACTTCTGAACTGGCTCAAGTAATTGTGATTGAAAGTGGCGAAAGTGATTGATTCCTTGATTGGTTTTGATTTTTAACGGTATTTCAAAGTTTGCATTAGATCGATTGATTGACAACACAAACAGGTCTTTGCGTTGGCTCTTGTCGATCGATTGCTTGCTTGATTGATTTAGTATTCCGTTCACCGAGTTGATTGACTGATTTCTCAGAAAACTTGTCTGGTTGACTCAGTGATGCCCTGAACCGCTTGATTGATTGTTTTGCTAAAGTGATCATTTGATCGATCAATTGATTGACCCGTAGTTCGATCTTTCTAATTGATTGATTGATCAGACACACAGATTCGAGTCCATTTGCCTGCGCTTGATTGATCGATACGCAACAATCCCTGCAGTGCACAATTATGCGAGGAACGCAACGTCGAACAACTTTTCGTCCCCGTTGGAATGACTGGAAAATGGCAGCTATTGCACGTAATGGTCAATCGTGCGTTTAAAGCTTTCTTTAAAGCCGAATATCATTAGTGGCGGAATGAAAACAACGCTGAAACCAAAAGCGGATACATAAAAAACCAGGACGACAAGATTTTATTGATTTGATCTCAGCAGCTTGGCAGGCGGTTGATTTGGAGACTGTGCGAAAGGCATTTATAAAGTCAGAAATTTTAGATGGATGTCAGATAACTGGAACGATCGGTGATGAAATCATCGGTGAAGATAAAGAAACTGATTTTGTAGATATTAGTTTTTTTAACGGAAAAGATTTCACCTGTGGAATAGAGTTCGATTTATGAAAAAAAAATGCATGGGATTGGCCGCTTGATTTCTTGATTTTTTTCCCACCAGTCATTCTCGCGGCAAATTGTGTGAGAATCGGGTGATTGATTAACTGATTGATACATTTCAGGGTTTTTGGCCCGTCGGAAATAATTTACTGGAGGGTCCAAGAATCAGCGCCAGTTGATCGGAATTCTACAGTAAGTTGAAACAGACAGACGTGAAAGGTAGCCGGAAAAATGTAAAGATGGAAGTTCGACGTCTTTAATTAGGGTTAGACGTACAAACTAAGCTGCCGAAGTCGTTGAAAAGAAAACTGGGGAATAGGTGGAAAGGAAAAGTCAACGGCAACAAACGGCGCCATACATTTAGAAACACAAATGTTAAACCTCAACGGTACAATTATGTTTTTTTTTGTCGTAGTTGTAATTTTGGTCGCGGACTCGTTGCCATCAAACAAACTATTAGTACGTAGTTCATATTCGACAATCTATATAGCTGTTTGATAGGCATAATCGATAACTCGCCCTGTTTTCACAGATTCAAGCAAGATTCAACGGGATGACCGACGGATCATACGTAAGTCAGAAAGTTTTTAATCACGTCTGCTTCAAAGTCCAGACATGTTGTCTTGAAAAAATAACAATAAGTAGGTGTATGTTCTGGTGAACCCATTGACACTACCATATGACGGAGGACGGCAGCGCACTACTGCGCATGCGTATCATTTTGAAGTAAGTTGTGAACGATGCTTGATTTGTTTCTTCTTCATTGCGAAACGGTATCGGCTAGCTCGCTATTCTGCGTCCTTAAATTACATGCTCGCCCTTCCGCGTAGGAAGCCAGGAAGTCCTATAGCTCATGCCTGTTGGTGAGCATCGGGGTGGATAACCGATTCAGTCTGAATCCCAACGCGGTGACTATCGAAGCCGATCCTTTTGTAAGCATCTGGAAGGAAAGATCCAAGGCGGCCTATAACTACACGTATCCTGCTGGTAGACAGGTATGGTGTTAGAGTGACGTCCAAAGTGCCCTACAGTATTCAGACATATTTAAGACATCGGGCCACTCGTCCCGTGAGTGAAAATAACGTACCTTCCAATGTTCCAATTCCAAAATGAGATTACCAGCAGAAAAACATTACACTGCTATGCAGTCAGTTGCTAAATGATATGCACAGTTGCTAACTAGCGGAAACTGATGGCGAGAAAATGAAGAGGGTAGAGGTTTAAGTACGGTAAGCTTCGTGGAAGAGAGCATGCATTAATTTTGAAGCGCACTTTCTGAAATATTTGATAATGGATAAATCATACTGTCAGTCACAACTGACAAAATTTCAAACTCAAAATAGAGGAACTAATCTTTTGCTTGGACGCCTTTAGTCAAGGGACAACTAATCAAAAAAAGGGTGCATAAAGAACACTACAGGACAACAAATAAGGACAACTAGAATAACAAAACGGACCATTTTACATCCGATGTGCGTTCTTTCGCGGTTCACCATGTCCCATTAATAACTTCACATGTGAAGTTTAAGAGTAAAACGATCTCAAAATCAAAAATGATCTCAATTTAATGGAGAAAAACACTTTGACACATTGTTTTCAAGTCCGTAGGTAGCTGTGGATTTCAGATCCACAATCCCCCAGTTTCACAATTATCAGAACAAGAGGCGGCATTCCGGATTGAGTTGTGCAAAAACAACTACTTTCGCCCGTTGCAAAGTTCTGGATTTTGGTTCCGATCTGTGGGGACTATAAACGAACCGCTGGTTGTGGCTACGAGCTCTAGGTATATTTCGCAGAATGAATTCATATTTGTGCTAGTCGTTATGCAACTCTATTACCGCATAGGGCTTGTGTCCTACTCTGAAAATCTCATAGATCAGTGCGTTAATATTACCTCCTCCGCCACTTAGCCCCTTGTTTCAAACTGCAAAGACCCTAAACGAGATTCTGACTTGATCTAGCCTCTACTCATTCGACACATTTCTGCTTTTTTCACACTCAGTTTTGACTTTTATAGCCGACGCAGCACGTAGCCACATCGTACGCCGCAGTCATGGTCGTAGCTCAAGTATGTCTGCATATACTTACCGTACACCGTGTTTTGGATGAGTTAAAAGGTCACTCAATTGTTGATCACCCTTAGGTGGCAGATGAATTGCGTCAGCATGAGTCACCATTTGACTTCGGTAATGGTGCTCTGTTGGCGCGACAGTTTTTTGGGCGTACTTTCCATACGAAAGTCGGGGATATTACGTTCGACCAGCAGGGCCAACGCGTTCCACAAACGTTCGTCGGATACTTCGACCCGGACAAGGATGCATTTGTGGTACATAATTTATTTAGACTTACGTCCGAATGCAAGAACAATTAATGTTATACCAATACTGCAGCGCGTTAATTTACAGCCATTTCTTATACATGAGCCACAATCAGGCTCCAATAATTTTGTCGAGGTGATGCAACCGCTTTGGCCTAACGGCTCATGGCCTGTCCCGAACCAGCCACCATGTGGATTCCAAGGCATCGGCTGCGTCAAAGGTGCGCAAAACTTGGACCAACATGGTCATTATACTGTCTATCTGTCTATCTATCTGTCTGTCTGTCTTTTTGTTTGTCTGTCTGTCTAACTGTCTGTCTGTTTGTTTGTTTGTTTGACTGTCTGTCTATCTGACTGACGCTCTGTTTGTCTATTAATTCATTAATTGTTACCAATAGGCAACATGTGGATCACGATTATTGTCGTTGTGGTAGTCGCAGCCGTGATTGCTATCTCCATTTACTCTGCATCCAAAAGGTCAGCAATTGCTCTCCATTTATTCATGAATAGTTTAGCATTGTCCAGACGTCATATCCAACATCCATAGGATGTAAATGTTTCCTGTCATCATTACGTAACCTTTTGATTGCTGTACTGGTGAAAAACTAGGTTCTTCCTCGATCAGCGGCTTCATGAGTTATGGTGGAATCTCGATGCGGACCTTCTACTCGGAGGGGGGGAGGAATCGACGTGTGAAGTCGGGTCTAACGAAATTGGACTCGGCCTTCATCGGGTCAAGAATTTGCCTTGATTCGTCCGCTGTTGACGTGCACGTGTCAGCCGCAAAACATAAACAATTTCCAGGTTGAGCACCTACGTGTCAGTTCCTGGTTGGTCCGAGTTTCCGATCTGTCACGAACCTACTGAGCCTCTGCCTCTGACCCAAGGAGTTCAGAAGGAATGTTATTAAATGTGATTCTTCAGCTTCTACGATTATGTTTGCGTAACTTGGGCCGGGTTTTACCAGAAGTGTAACGAACTTCTCATGGTTGGGAGGGATGGGGGGAGGGTTTCCAAGGGCTAAGGGGGAGGCATCTATAAAAAAAACGAACTGGCGGAGAAACAACCCAAAACTAGCTGTAAGTCCCAGGTTACAGACTAGAGGGAGGGAGGGAGCAAAAACCAAAAACCATTTTTTTGGCGGTCACAAACATAAACTAACCCCACCACCCTCGTTCCCAAAAGCTGCGCAAATGCCCCCACCCCACTCTCTGTTACGCCGCTGGCCACTCATGCAAGGAGCTTCACATTAAAAAGTTTGTAATTCAGGTTTCTTTCTGATGGGCGAAACAGATCAATGAAGAATGCTTTTCAAAATGAACATAGCTGTTTACCCCGATGACTGCAAGGCATGTGTTAGAGTGCATTCTAACTGCATTTGGGTTTGCGCACGAAGCATCAGCTCCCTGAATGATGCAATTCGTAATGCATGTTTAATGATACTACAAAACGTAGAATCTGTAGTCACTGCATCCTGTGTAGCTACGACACGGGATCCACGCTCGCTTGAAGAAGGCTCTTCACGCTGATCAGCAGGTCGACCATGACTGATGCATGAATCGCCACAATGCTTCTCACTGGAAAAGTGAGGCCACCGTGTGTTTTGACTGCTGAATTCAGTTTGAATAAAACGCTTTAAGAAGTGAGATTGGTGCTGGTGCTGCCGAGTAGTCTTTAATTTTTACACGGGGCTGCGGTTTTCCCTTTTCGGTGGTCAAATTTCCATTACTCGAGTATTTTTGAACCGCGCGATGAATTTACCTTGCAAAAATATATTCAAGGGTGGACCGTCTCTTCTATGACCAATTTTGCTCCGTGGGAGTAATCCTGAACTGCGCGAGTAAATTTACCATATAAATATAATTATGCCCTTCCGGATATTTTTGTCATGGAGGGTAAAAAAACGAAATCTAAGAGGTTCATTTGGCAGTACATATTTATACTCCCGATTACACTTCTATTGCACCTCTCGCTATACCTCCGGAGTATATATTATTATTGGGACTAGGATGAAAAGTGCTCTCAGTAGTTCTGTTTTGAAATAACTCGTTTTCGGATGGAATAATCGCTCATTTTGTTTTATATCCTTTAACGTATTATGTCTAGCCTCTTTTCTTTCTATTTTAATGATGTGCAGTTTTAGCGATCAATCAGTTGGAGCTCGACTTGTTGAAGTCGCGCTTCTCGTATTGCAGTTAAGCCTCCCTGAGGAGGATGTTTTAAGAGTTCGGTAGTCGGTTTGAAAAACTGAGCACTCATAACGTTGTCGCTTGAAAGTCTGAAAAGATCGCTAGTGACTAGCTCGTTCACTAGAAAGCTGTAACAGTTATCACATCGGAGGTGGCAGAGTCCCCCAGAGGGAGGTTGACGTGAGTGCTCTTGGTGCGGGGACATCTGTGCATATGACGTTATTGAGGGTAGAGCTATTAACCGATGAGTGCCGCGAATGGAAAGAGAAGGAGAACGAAGACGAAGAGAACCGCGACACTGACTTTATGTTGTGAGCGTTGAGCCGAGAGCTCGAACGCTCGCCATAAGTTTACACAGACACACCCAATCATCCAATCATAACATATACAAATATGTAGTGGGGCGTGGTCTGCAGGGCACTGCCCTAACAACATTCAATACGGCGACAGTTCATCCCAACTATTTCATCCCAGTCCGATTTCATCACAGCGTCTTATGTTCACCGCGACCTTTTCTGACCAGACATTTCCTCCCAGCCACATTAAATAAAAGCGACAACATTGCTCAGCAAACGCTTCATATCGGGTCTTTCCAACACACGACTTTTCATCAGAGACAGAATCACATGGCCACTTATGCGTACACCGAGAACTCGGTATTCGAACTATTTGTATAAAGAGCAGTTATTGTATATGAAGTAAATTTCAGAAAAATTGGCCTTCCCTTCTTTGTCTTAGTCATTAACGTGATGTTCCAGTTCCTATACAAGTAAACTACAACTAGCGAAAGGCCATCAAAGTTTGATATCTAGGTTTGCGTTTAAAACCAATGAAAACTGCAGCTCTTATTCTACAATGCTTCTCTGGCAGTTGTCAGTGTCACTGAACAACAACAAAATCTGTAGGATTGATTGAGTAAATTAACATGAAGCTTCTTGCTCAAGATGTTCACATATTACGTAATCAAAAAATCTACATTTTTTACCCACCCACCCTCGTAATACGACGTAATCACAGCCTCCCCCTGGATCGTAATCACAACGTAATCAATGGTCGACCCACCCCCCTCCCCCCATATACAAAAACAAATCACATAATTGACTGTATTCTGCTGCCTGCAATAGGTCCAGTTTTTCTATTAACTGAGCGAACTTAGAGCGAAATTTAAGAATAATATAACATTTGCCCCTTGCCCGAGGTACTTCATAAAGAGCGAAATGTAAACGAAATTCGAAGAAATTTTTGGGTTTCGTGACCACCCCCCCCTCTTCGTAATCCCTACGTAATCATAGGTCGCACCACCCAAAAAATCGTGATCAAACGTAAGCTTTTCGAGTACCACCCACCCATCCTCCCTCGATTACATATTATGTGAAAGGCCCCTAAGGTGAACGTTTGCCTTGCTCGTTCTTAAACGCAGAGATTTTTTCTGTTTTTGGAATCACAATTCTAAAATATTGGGCACAATTATATTTGTTCCTTCGACACATAGCGGAAGCCTCATGTTGATTAACGGCTTTATCTTCAAGAAGCACAGAGCCGGGTCGCATTCGGTTCCCAGTTCCTGGCGCTGTCAGCAGTCATCTTGCACCGCGAAACTTCGTTTGAACAACAATACCGACGATCTGGTATCTCATTCGACGCACAACCATGTCGCAGTTGCAGGAAAAGCGCAGGCGAACGTTGCGTTACAGGTAAAATGACGAAAATCGACCGAATTTTCATGGTTGAAAGTCTTTATACAAACAATATTTGTTTTTGATATTAAAAATGAGTTTGGTGGGAAGAAGGAATGTCATCGTCATTTTTCTGTGATTAGTGATCGCTAAAAGTTAAGTTAATGTTAAGTCTGAACACATGACTGATCGTGATATGAATGTTCTGTTAGGAGATGAAGACGCAGGCTGCACAGAGCTTTGACAAGCCGTCACAAATTCAACTCACAGTGTCCAGATCTACTCGCTTATCGTCACTGGGCAGTTCCGCAAGCCGAAGACAACTGCCAAAGGAATACAGCGGATTCGAAAGGCATAAGGTGCACGGGGTGCACAGGGTGCCTCTGTCGGCGCTGACGACAGTGGCGGATGTCGTGATGTCTCTGTACTTCGACCACACCCACCGAGGCGACAACTTCCTTCCTAAGGACTCAGATTCGGCGGACCCGAGACGTGGGATTATGTTCGGCACGAAGGACAATGTTCAGGTCTTTGCTCGCAGTAACACCTGGCTAGGTGATGGGTTAGGTTCTCAGGCTAGCTTCTCAGTTGTACCGACGCTGTGGGCACAGCTCTACACGATCCACGCCATCGTTCACGAAGCTGTCCTCCCTTGCACCTATATCCTCTTGATGGAAAAGTCGAAGGCATACATGGACGTTTTTGGGGAGCTTCGGACTATCATTCGTCAGCTTGGGCCAGAATATGCAAACTATTCTGGCCCGCGAATGATGTTGATTGACTTTGAGGTTGCAGTAATCGGTGCCTTCCCTGAAATTTTTGCGGCAAGGAAATGCAAGGCGAGTATAACTGAATTGGGGGGGGGCGAGGTCAACTTTTTGTTAGCTTATGAGGGGGTCAAGGAGGCGAAGCCCCTTAATATAAATTCCTTTTGAGCAAAGTATTGTTTTTTCAATAATAACTCATGAGGTGGTGCAGAGGGCGAAGTCCCCTCAGTATAAACTCCTTTCAAGTTAAGTATTGTTATCCTATGTTTACTTATACGAAGAAGTGCAAGGGTGCCACACCCGCTGGGGGTTAAAAAGGCGAAGCCCCCTAAAAACATAAATTCCTTTCGAGTGAATTACTGTTTTTTCAATGATGACTTATTAGGAGATGCAGGTGGAGCCCCCGCTCGGAGTTAAGGACACTTCTACGAGTATTATAAGAAGAATTCACAATTCCCTTGCGTAGTAGGATTAGACCTTTTGCCGTGTTACAGCACAACCCGTAACTTTCAAATAAAGCTTTGTCTTTCTCCTCGCAGCGCTTTGCAGTCTCGTTCTGTCCATTTAAAACAAACGTAGGACTAATTTCGAGTGTCCAAATTGGGACAACTTCGTCGTTTTACTCTCGCTATCTCACACTGAAAAGCTGGAATCAACAAACTTAGAATTTTTTTACAGTAATTTCTTTGTTGTCGTGTTGTAGCAATACCCCGAATTTACTGTGTTTTGTTACTGCAGGCCGTCGATGAACTATTGAGCCGCTAAACCTCACGTTAGAGGGGTATCGCAAACAGATCTGTCAGTATGCTGCTAAAGCAGAGGAAGATAAAGTGGGTCACTGCTCAACACACTTGATTAATAAGTTGCTTGGTCACTTTCGCTGCGTAGCTTGCTCGTCATTGATTGATCTGTTTACTGGCTCTTTATTTCTTCGCACACATCTCATTTGCGCATATTTTTCTAACACTTATTTATTATCAATAGGCATATCGTCTGGAAATGATGGCTTTGAAAACATCTCTTAATATTAGCGAGGTGACTCGAGAGGACCATACTCGCTTGAGGAACCTCGACCAAACGATGTGATCAGTTCAACTCAAGGACTCGTTTGGAGTGGAATTGGGTGTGTCGAAGGATGTGGACCTTTCCAACATGGTGAACTTTTTCTCTGGCGTTCAAGAGCCCTGCGAAGACAAACGAGGGCATCAGCAGTTGAGACAAGATTGATGAGAACCATGAAATGTTTACATTGGTTGCATTTAGCAATTTAATTGTGCCTGCCACATCTTAGTTTGGTATGTTTTTCGTTATCTTTAGGGTTACAAAATACTTCATTCTGGCTCGCCTGGATGCAAAGTAGTGTGATGAACTGTCGCTGGGATAAAATGTCGCCGCGTCAAAGGAACTACGCGTTTTTAGTTTAGTTTTTTGAGTTACTAAAGCTCTTAGTTTATCAGAACGTTTATTTTCAGAATGCCTGTTTGTTCACCTGCCTAACTGTGTGCATGCCTAAATGAACACCTGCACCCATGATAGCCTGCCAGCCGGCCTGTCTGGTTACTGTCAGACTGTCTGTCCGCCTGTCTGCATGCCTCTGCCTTTCTGCCTGGTCTGTCTGATCTGGTCTGCCTGCGTACTTGTCTCTGTGCCTGTCTGTCCGTCTGTCTATCCGTCTGTCTGTTCATCTGCCTGTTTATGTTAGTGACTGTTTGGCTGCCTACCTAACTGTATGTTAGCCTACATACCAATATGGCTGCCTGTGCAGTTGTCGGGCTGTTTATCTGTCTGTTTGTCTGTCTGTCTGTCTGTCTGTCTGTCTGTCTGTCTGTCTGTCTGTCTGTCTGTTTGTTTGCTTGTTTGTTTGACTGTCTATCTGACTGGCGCTCTGTTTTTCTTTTAATTCATTAATTGTTAACAGTAGGCAGCATGTGGATTACGATTATTGCCTTTTTGTCTCTTTGTCTGTCTGTCGGGCTGTTTGGCTGCCTACCAGACTGTATGTTAGCCTCCATACTAATATGACTACTGTATAGTTTTCTGGCTGGCTGTCTGTTTACATGCGTTTAACCATTTGACTGCCTGCCGAGATGGCAGTCTTCGTATCTCCCTGAATGCTTGCTTGTCTGTCTGACTTTCAAAGTACCTATATACCCGTTTATTTGTATGTCTGTCTGTGTACCGCTTTTCTTTTGACTATCTGACTGTCTGCCCGGTTCCACCGCTATGCCTGCGTGTTTAGCATCACTGCGTTTGGCTCGTATTTTAATAGACTGTTACAAGTCATAACATTTCGACAGATGATGTGTCTAGATACAGTCCAGCCAGACGCTGTATGTCGCTCACAGTCCTTTCCCAAATTAGCCACATAATTTCTGCCGACCAACATCTATGCGCCAATTATAATTCTGTCCTGTGACTTTTGCCAGTGAGCGCAAACGATTTAAAAAGAATATCACCAACACGTTGCAATTGCCTCGCATTATAGCATTGATGGTTGTCAATCTTGACTCCCGAAACCATTTTTTCGATCTTGAAAACCCGAACTATGGGAATCCGGTCCGATGGTTCCATAAACTGACCACTATTAACAATATGAGTACGTACATTCCCTTTAATGCTTGCAGCGCTACCTGCAGAGAAACAATCGCCTCACACGTTCCGGCAGCTGAGCTTCCAATTCGGTCACCCACAACTGTCTCGTTTGCATTTTAATTCGCCGTTCTCCGCTTTGTTTATTTTATCCGCGCCGCGCATGACTGCCGGTCTGCCTCCGGAAGCTGCCACAAAAACCAGTCTGTTGTAAATTTCAAAAGCCCTTTTGCTGCTGAAGAGAGGCAGTGTTTGTGTGGCTTTTATCGCTCCTCGGCTGCGGAGAGGGAAGGAGAAAATCGCAGACGTGGGTGAGTTGAGGTTTGATTGAAATTGTGTGTTTAGGAATCAACCGTTTTTCAATGGATTGCAGTTAAAAGCAATCCCATTTCTACATGGATCTGCATCATTGTTGTTTTTACAGTCTCATCGATTTGCGGCTGGAATTTCACACCTCTCACCGCTCGCACTCGACATTTTGGCATCGGATTGCATCGGGAATTTTTGGATAAGTGTGGTGTAGACTCACTGGATTACGATATCTTTGAACGGAGGAATTTCTGCATAAGAATGACGGAGACGCAAGTGGTGATTGGACCGGGCTCCTCCAAACCGGGCCAGCCCACGGTGCAGGTTCACACTTTTCGGAAGGCCGACCAGTTCAGTTAAGTGTGGTGAAGCTTGAGAAGCTGAGGAGCGTTGAGAATTATCGGTAACATGGACGATTATGGAAGAGAAAAACGCCGTACTGCGCAGAGCGCTGGTCGGTTGATTGGTTGATTGGTTTCATCCTAAGTTCGCTATTGAACCTCCCGTTTGATTGATTGATCAGCTGTGTTGGGTGCGCACCCTTTTGGATCACGAGAATGGGATTAATCTTCTGATCTATATTGATCATAGTAACGCGTTTGTTTTTATTTTTAGGTGGCCCCGTGGAGCGGAATATAAGCTGGGAAATCGCCGCCGACGGGAAGATTGTGCACAAGAATTATCGTTACTATTGTTGCGTCGGTATGATCCTCATGTTCTCTTTCACTGTTCACTTTTCAATTGCTTCATGCGAGCTCATTTTTCCAGTATGGGGTGTGCTGTGGAGATCGCTGCTCGGAATCACAGCCGTTTACATGGTACGTACTGCGGGATTCCGTGACTTTCATTGCGGAATCACCTGTCAAGTCAAGCCCCGAACCGTTTTATGAAACAATCAGTTTCAATTGAGATTTTGTTTAAGAGCTCTCGGGCTGATGGCCTTCAAGTTCATTCGTTATGTTTACAGATTGTGATCGGCTCAATCTACCTGATCGATTGTCGAGTGGACAAACGAATTCCCCTGTACATGATCGTGGGCGGAGTTGCATTGCTGCCGATTTTCCTCCTCGCCGTGTATATGATCAAGAAGGATCGCGTATTCGAAGGGTTATGGAAGTTGATCGGATCCTTCATATGTTCGCCGATCATTCTCTTTGCCATCATCTGGACGATTGTCGGTAAGGATGACACTAATTTGGTGTTCAGACAGACAGACACAGAACAGACACACAGGCAGCCGGACATGCAGACACACAGACAGACAGGACAGACACATAGGCAGGCAGACACACAGACAGACACACAGACACACAGGCAGCCAGACACACAGGCAGACACACAGACAGGCAGGCACACAGACAGACACACAGGCAGCCAGACATGGAGACACACACACAGACAGGACAGACACATAGGCAGGCAGACACACAGACAGACAAGCCGGCAGGCTTGCAAACAGTCCGTTAGACTGTGAGACACATCTGGAAGGTTAGCGTCATTTTTTCAGGTGGTGTTTGGACATTCGGAGCTGCCTCCGTTGTGGAATTGCAGAATCACGAGAGTCCACAGTACTGCCACCCCGTTCTTTTCGTCTCATCCGCCGTGTCGGTGATTTTAATATTCCTACTGCTCTGCATTTTCCTTTTCATTTCAATCCGTTACTTCCGACGCGGCGTCCAGCGTGGAATGAATCGGAATTAGAGATCTGAAGCACGACAAACATTCGCCCTCCACTCCCGTCTACCTCTCATATACACTCCCAAAGTTCCTTGTATTCCATATATAAGTTGCACTCATGTTTTATGCGATTTTGGTGCATTTTCCCCACCACGCCTTTTTCAGTATTTTATCATTTTCTGCTGTACTCTTGCCGTGGTTTTTTCAAGTTTATGCAGCTAATTTTGAATCGGTTGCCGGTAGTTTTATCCAAAGTTTTACGGGATCCTTTTGGATCTAAATCATTTTCCCAGCCTGAGTTATCGGGAAAATGAAATTACTGAACTTATTTCACACCATCGGCTTAGTTGTCGCAATTTCGAGTGAATCGGTGGTCACGCTGAACGTGACCTTCTTCCTGCACTTACCGTACGATGGTTCGCCGTATAGCGATGAGTTCCTTCAGCCGGCCATCACAATGGCCTTCAACTATTTGAAGGTTCGAATACAGTTTTTGTCACGTTTACCACAAAGTTGTTTCTCTATCCACTGAACGGGAATCTAGTTGTGAATTTACTTGCCATATACATAGGAGCGGTACAACGGAACGGAGTATAGCATCCAAACGCAGCGGCAGGTCTTTCCGTCGATCTACCGCTGTGATCAGGCCCTGGCGGTGATTAGCCAGATTGCAGCTCAGTACTTTTTCGAACTGGTGGAAGGTCATCCCGATACTGCATCGATTGTGTTTGTTACAGGTACCGTCTTTATCTGGTAGTTTCATTAGTTTTCCTGCCAATGTTGCCCTTATGGTATTCTAGGGTGCACGGAAGTGATGGCATATACCGCGGATTTCACAAGAGGTTGGTGTCCTACAGCCCGCATGATAAGCCTGAATGTCTGTCTCTTTGTCTATCTGCCTGTCTGTATGTATGTCTGTCAGTCTGTATGTCTGTATGCCTGTATCCGTCTATATCTCTGTATGTCTGCTCTTTGTCTGTGTATTTGTGTGTCAGTGGGTTTGTCTGTCAGCCTGCCTGTCTGCCTGCCTATGTGACTGTCTGTCTGTCCGACTGCTTACGTTTTTTGATATTTTCGTTTCGTGTTTTTATTATATTTTTCAGAAGCGAATGTTCTTTTGGTAACAAGGTATATATTCTTTTTAAGAGCAGAACTGCGTCCGGTTTCGGTTTGGTTCACAGTTCCTTGTCTTTATTTTTTAGCGCCGGATCAGAGAGCGCCTTGGATGACAAGCAACGCGCACCGACTTTGGTGCGGTTCGGCGCCTATCAGGCATCGGATGTCGCGAGCTGTGTTGTATCAGTCCTATTGCGACACTCCTGGTACCATGTTACCCTGTTTGTGGACAACGTTGACGGCTACTATGCGGACGTCGGCACCAATCTGAATTACATTCTAAAACCGGAAGACGGCTTCACCAATCTCCTTATTTCGTACGATTCGACGACCGGAAACGAGTCGAGTCTGCCGTTGGCTCTCATGCTCGCAAAACGCGCGTCAAGGGGTTGGTATCTGAATGCAAAACGCAGCCTAGTAAACCCCGATGGTACGATGACTGTTCCTGTTTCCAGTGATACTGCTGGTTTCTCCAATGTCGCATACGCGAATCATTTTGGTAACGAGATACAGTAAAGCGATAGCCAGTTGAAATCTGTCTGTCTATATGGTTGTCTGTTTGGGTGTTTATCTTGTCTATCTGTCTGCCTGTCCGTCTATTTGTATGTCCGTCTCTCTGTATGTCTTTCTGTATGTCTGTATGTCTCTCTGTATGTCTGTCTGTATGTCTGTCTGTCTGTCTGTCTGTCTGTCTGTTTGTCTGTCTGTCTGTCTGTCTGTCTGTCTGTCTCTTTGTCTGTATATCTGCCTGCCTGTCTGTCTGTCTACATGCCTAGGCGTGTGTGGCTGTCTGTCTGTTTATCTGCTTTTTGTATGTTGATTTGCGCCCCTGCCTCTCTTTTGTCTGGCTACTGTCTATCTGGCTGATACAACGTAGAGCATACAATAACTTATGCCACTTACCGTTGAAATTGTAATTGTTATGTATGTTTCGTTATGCAGGCCACAGCAGCACAATTCGGAATGGCCAACGGGGATTTCGTCTACATTGCAACTTGGCCATTTCAACATCCCTCCTACGGCAACTTATCTTGGGAATACTTCGATAAATACGACCTCGTAAGCACTTACTATAATATGCAAATTCGAAAGAAATTCAGGGCCTTTCCATTCTTCAGATAGCGAAGGAGGCTTTCCGATCCGTCTTAATCATCACTCCACAGAAGCCTACTGAGGCAAAGCTTCGAGAAATTCAAGCAACTAGACACTTATCCCCACTTGAAATGGTACGATCGGGCACTAGGTGTTTAGCTGCTTGGTGTCGATGACTCGTGAATTGCACATTCCTAGCTTTGTCCCATGGATATCCCATTTTGTAGGCGAACTTTCAGAACAATCCTCATGTTCTGGATACGTTCATTGCGTTAATTGTGGCAGCAGAGGTTCGTGTGTGTTTTCTATCATTTCCTTTGTTCGATCGGTCACCCTCTTGGTTCGTTCGGTGGCTTGTCCATCGGCCCTAATAAAGTACTCGAATTTATACCCAATTCGTGTTGATCATATTTCGGGTAGGTGGTGGTCAATGCATCCCGAGGCAACAAAAACAGCGACTACCGAAACGGGGCGGTCTTGGCGAGTTACTTCAGGAACAAAAGTTTCGACACCGTCGCGGGAACTGTCGAAATGGACGGAGACGGAGATAAATTTTCGCATTACAGTTTACTATCATTTGACGCCTGCATGGGTCAGTTTCGGGAGGCGTTCGTTTACTATCCTTTGGTGAATTCTCTCATTCCTACCCCCGGTTGGAAGATTGCGTGGCCAGGACATTCAAAGCGGCCACCAGTCGACGTCCCCCTTTGCGGCTTTCTGAATGAAAATCCGATATGTCAACCAGGTAAGTCTGCGGGTCTGGTGGTTTATTTGGCCATCTGTTGTTCTGTGCGTCTATTTCAATGTCTGTTGGCTTGTTCCTCGGTTTGTTTATCTGGCTGTCTGTGTATATGTCTATCTGTATATCTCTGTGTCTGCGTGTCCGTCCGTCCGTCTGTCTGTCTGTTTGTCTGTCTATCAGTTTCTCTGTCTATCTGTCTCTCTGTCTCTCTGTCTCTCTGTCTCTCTGTCTCTCTGTCTCGTCTGCTCTGTCTGTCTGTCTGTCTCTCTGTCTCTCTGTCTGTCTGTCTGTCTCTCTGTCTCTCTGTTTGTCTCTCTCTCTGTCTGTCTGTCTCTCTGTCTCTCTGTCTGTCTGTCTGTCTGTCTCTCTGTCTCTCTGTTTGTCTCTCTCTCTGTCTGTCTGTTTGTCTGTCTGTCTGTTTGTCTGTCTGTCTGTCGTCGTGTTTATCCGCCTGTATCTGACTGTGCTCTTGTCAGTTCGTGTAATTGACTGCTTCTGTAATGCATTAGTGCAGTCCGTCTCTGTTCGCCTGTTTAATCTTAAATTACTCACTAGTGTATTGGACTTCTGTGTGTATTGTTTAACAGTGGAACATGGAATCAGTCTCGGGATACTATGGATGCTGGGCGTGCTGTTCGTGATACCACTTATAGTCATCTATCTTCACCGCAGGTATGTGTGTTCTTGCAGAGAAAACGTCTTTCCAAATCGCCAAACAGGCAGACCATGCCGGTAATCCCTTATTTCAGGCATCGACGTCAGGAATCAGACCAAGTGTTTGCGCAGTGGGTTCTCAACGCTGACGACCTGAGACCGTGTTTCTCATCCTCCACCTGGACTCGAAGGGCAACGCTGCCACGCCGAGAAATGTTAACCAAGCGGCAACTCCAGGAGAGCCTCAGCCTCCCCGGATACGCCTACACCTACTGGTCGTGAGTCGTGACATATCGCTAGCTCTTTAAGTTTCGCAGAGAATCCAGACGTTCCATTATTCATTCATTTCTCCAATTTGTTTTATTTAAAAATTAATAAATTGCAACAACAGATCTCAGTAATAAATTACGGGTCATTAAGGCACGCACAAAATCTGCTGCGAAGGAAGTTCCAACAGCTGTACAACGTGAGCAAAATTGTGGGAAAAAAATATTCAAAAATTACATACAATGTAAAAAACTATGGGCATATTTCAAGCGTTTTAATTCGCATTAATCGTTTCGCGGCGGTGAGCGGTAATTCATCACTTTCCCCGCCGATTAACAACAGCTGAAACTTCGCAGTCGGTTTCACCAGCGCGGGTGACGTCGGCGGTGGTGGCGGAGGTGCAATTCGACCCGGAATTAAACCTTGCCTGGAGGTATCCGCAACGAAAATAACGTCATCTCTCTCGCTTGGTTCAACGGAGCCGGTTCGAGCCAGCACTCCAAGTTCGATGCCGGTCTCTCCCTGTCCATTGTCTGTGCGGAGGTGTTCCACATTGGTCAGTGATCGCATCGAGGCGCGATTCCGTTCCTCCGACTTGAGCTTCTTCGACTTGTCTTTGGCCCGCTTTTCCGACGAAGCGGAGAGATTTCGTACAACTTTTCGGCTGCTGCTGCTGCTGCCGGGGACGACTTCCATTTCGATGGCTTCATTATCGTAGGAATACTGGGAGAGTTGAGTGTCTGGAATGAGGTACTCGTGTGAGTCACTGCGAATGTAGGGTTCGCAGGTGTTGGTGAAGTGGTTTTCCGCCAAGAGGAAGGGCGTGGTCGATGTGACGCCGTCTACCATGTCGGTGGCGGTATGCGTCAATGTCGATGATGACGGAGGCAGGGCTTGGGCAATGTGGTGGGAAAGGAGGCATGGTTCGGACAGATGGATTTTCGTCCAGATTTCACTAGAGAAGTTGAAGCTCCACATGTCCCCGAGGAGACGTTGATCACTTTGGCCGCCGTGGATGTAAAGGCAGCCGGCAGAGATGGCGGCCGAGTGACCATGACGGGCTGGGGGAATTCGACCGGGGGTCGTGATTCTGGACCATTTCTTTCGACCTATGAGTAGGATCGGTTAGATCCATAGTCAATTTAGT
>LRSR01013313.1:0-40512 GCA_001579985.1 Hypsibius dujardini
ACAGACAGACAGACAGACAGACAGACAGACAAACAGACAGACAAACGGATAAATCGATAGACACTGGTGGCGCATGGCTTTTTACTTTTTCGTTTCAGACGCAGCGCCACCTGCAGATCAAAACAAGCCGCAGTTATCACTTCGATTTCATTCAGAGGCCAAAGACACCGGCGGGCCATCGGATAGTCTGCTAGTGATCCAATGTCAGGATTGCATTTTAAAGTGTCCGGTCGAAGCATCTGCACAGATGGGGACCTTCTTCAAGACCGACATGGTCGGCGAGCCGATGCCACTTCTGTTGACTCTTCAGAGGTTCGCGATAACTGTGAGCGATGATCAAAACGGACTTCACGGCAAAGCATCTTCCGGGGTACGAATACAGGATCTGACTTGTGTTCGCGGCAAGGATGGCATCTTCTCCATCGAACCTCAGGATACAAACGGTAATGCAATATATATTCCCCGTTTGGAATAGTTTGCGGCTAAACGAGAACCGATCGGATTTTTTGTCTTAGGTGAATACAAACAACTTTTACCCAAGGGGCTTAGTCTTCCTACCGATACGGCGGAGGCTCGGATTCTCTTTCTCAAACAGAAGCAGAGTTTGATTGCACAAGAAATTCGCTCGCTTCAGGATCAAATTCACGGTGGCGCCACCTAGTCATGGAAATAACAGTATTACTTTCGCGGCGGGATACATTTTGTCAAGCAATACAAAGCAAACGCTTTGGGTTGAATCACTACATGGGTTGACTCAGTCGGGTGGCAGAGGGCGCCACGAGAGTAAATTGTAAAGAACACTCATGCAGCTTCACACACACCGCCTGTGGCGCCCTCTGCCACCCTCCGCCACCCGACTGATTCAACCCATGTAGTGATTCAACCCAAAGCGTTTGCCTGGTACGATTTACAAATACCATGACCACAATTTTTATGCCGGAACGGTTGATGTTTATTTTTTTCTTTTCGGTACGAGTATGTGCGAGTCCTTTCCTGTGATGAATTACTTAGTTTACATTACAATATCCGATTTTTTCTACTTCTAAGCTTAAAATGGGCAGCTGTGAACGCGTGGCATTGATGGACTTAGCGCATACGAAGCCTGCGGTTTTCGATAACTTTAAGGAATTTAGTGAGTTTTGCAGTATTTTTTTCAGGCAGTGTCGGTCAAGCGTGCCTGGACCACCCGCTGATTAGAGACGAAAATGTTGTCGCGTTCCGGCTTCTCACCACCGATCAAACTGGCGATCCATTCGTCCGTTGTCTGGACTGCCGCGAAAGCTGACTGCATCACCACCTGTCATTCACAAAGTGCTCTCTCAGTTCGCCTACTTACAAACAGAATGTGTAAGTCTTCGACGCACAGACTGACTGACAGACGGACACTCAGTTAGACAGACACAGACAGACACTGACAGACACAGACAGACACACAGACACACACACAGCCAGACAGACAGTCAGTTAGACAGACAGACAGACAGACAGACAGACAGACAGACAGACAGTCAGTTAGACAGACAGACAGACAGACAGACAGACAAATAGACAGACAGACAAGAGAAATGGTGTTTTGTAATACCGACACGGCGCGGTGAATCTCCTCAGCAGTCGCACTGCCAGCCTTGTTCTTGTACGGCAGCGAGCCAGCGGCATCGTGCAGGAACTCCACTTCGTAGCCGGCGTGAAAGGCCTCACGCATCGTCGAGTCATCGCAATTGTGAGTCTGCAAAAACAGCAGTCAATTCAACTGGGCGCTGAAAATAATACCTATTTGAATCATACTGTAGAATTCCGATCAACTGGTGCTGATTCTTGGACCCCCCCCCCTCCCGTAAATTAGTTCCGACAGGCCGAAACCCCTGAAGTGCTTTAATCAATCACCCGATGCTCACACAATTGGTAGCGAAAATGTGGGCAATCAAGCAAGTGCAGTCTTGTGGTCTCCTATTTTTGCAACCAATCAGCTCCGGTCTCTTTTGACTGAGCTGATTGCGCAGTAGCAGCAGTTGATCGGAATTCTACAGTACTGCACCATGTAGCCGACGATGGTGAGCGTGTCAATCTTGTTGGCGGTCAACCAGGCGCCGAAGTCCGTTCCTGCGAAACAGCTCGGCAGGGTTTTCTCGACGAAGTGGGCGTAGGGACGCGACGCGATCGACGGATGCAGCTTGACGCCGTGCGAGCCTCTCGCGAAGATTGGTGCACTTTCCGGCAGGACATGCTGGGAAACAATTAACCCGAAACGCGGCGAATCAGTTTTAGGACTAAACAGTCAAGTCGTCATTCACTGTGACGGTATACCTGAACCATGACCACGGGAATGCCGTGCTTCTCCGCGGCGTCCAGCGCTTTCTTGATGTTGGCCAGAGAAGACTCGACGGGCGGATATTCAATGAGAAATTTACCGGAAATATACTCATTCTGCACGTCAATCACCACCAGTGCACGTCGGGGACCGGTATTGTTGGCCATCCCGAATCTCGACTAATTGAATTTTGGACGAGAAACTTCACGGGGAGAAAGGCAAGCAACGGAAGAATGCGGTTAAAAATTGATTTTGTGAACACTGACTGGCTGGTAGGGATGTTTTCAGTACCGACACAGGTGTACCAGGCGTATTGATCGTGATAAAACTAAAACATCTAACCCCTTCGGCGACGCAATAACAAAAGAGGAAACGCGTGCGATGAGGCCTGGACGGTGGAGTTTTCTTTTATAGTACCTCGCCTCACTTAACCACACCAAGTGGCGCCGCCTATCTCAACTGAAGAAACTATTTTAAAGAAAGCCTTTAAACATTGTGGAGCTAGGAAACAGCTTCCGGCAGCTAACCGGAAATGTCTCAGCAATGTGGGGGAAGTCAATTACGCAGATTAATCTCACTTGTCAGTCTCGTCTGCTCAAATTAACGTTTCACTCAAGACACATTCAGCATGCAAATGAAATATGAGGAGAAATCTGTATTTCGGCTCACTCATGGATTTGTCTTTGATGGCAGGTGCTTGATTGTTTCATTTCCAGAGGTTCTCTAGTATACTAGGATACAATGCAGTAAATCAAACAATCAAGCACCTGCCATCAAAGAGAAACCCGTGAGTGAGCCCATTTATCGACCAAGTGGAGGGTGAGCCGAAATACAGATTTCACCTCATTGTGCAGTCAATATTAAAGTCTGAAAGTCTGAAAGTGAGGTATCTGGCATTTCTAGCACGAACTGTGCAACAACAGTGCTTGCCTGACGAAAAGACCTTACATTCTGAATGGCCTTAATGCTTGCCTGACGAAAAGACCTTACATTTTGAATGGCCTTAATGCTTGCCTGACGAAAGGACCTTACATTCTGAATGGCCTTAATACTTGCCTGACGAAAGGACCTTACATTCTGAATGGCCTTAATGCTTGCCTGACGAAAAGACCCCACATTTTGAATGGCCTTAATGCTTGCCTGACGAAAAGAGCTTACATTTTGAATGGCCTTAATGCTTGACACTTGACCTTCTACAGCTCATTTCGTTCAAAACCACGGCGACACTAAGAATATAATTGCATTTTGCATTGTCCCACGAATGTCGCTGCATCTCAGTCCGTCCTTCGTGGTTCCTGTTGGGATGTTTTGCCGGAAAGTGACACACACAGGCAATACCACTGTCACTTGTCAGGGGATTTCGATAAAATGATACGCAGCCCCAATATGGCACCGTAGGAAGGACTTTGAACCGGAAGGCGGCATTATTACTAATAAACCAGTTGTCACTTCATTTCTCTCGCCTTTAGGGACAAGGGAACGCAACGCCACCCTTGCAGCCGGTACTGCAATATGCATGAGACATGTCCCCTTTACACTAGCCATGTGAACGGTTGGTGATCGTAAAAGGCGAAATATCCTTGACTGGTCGCGACTACTTACGCTTTACATCTGCAACGAGCTTCAAATCAACAAAAGGAACTTGATTTTGTACAAAAATGAGCCTGGTCTACAATCGAAGCCTCGCCGTTCTGATAGTGACCTTCGTCCACTGTCCACCGACCACGCCAAACACCACTCGACCGATCACGGTGGAAATGATCAGTTTAGCAATGTATCACGTCATCATCGCCGGTGCCCTTCCGCTGACAGGTCCCGGTTTCGATATGGCCATGTCGGACCTGCAAGCCCGCCGTCGCGGCAACAGCAGCCGCCCTTTCGATCTACGGTTCACTTACCTCTTCGATGTGTCCTTCCGAACGTGTGCTGACTTTGCGGCAGGAGCGGATTTACTGTTGGCCGCTAATTACTACACACGAACGAAGATGGCCGATGTAACCGTATTCATCTCACCCGGTACTACAATATATATATATATATACGTATGAAGCTCGCTGCGGTTACTTTGAGGGTCGCCGTAGTCGAGGAGCGACCCTCAAGTATCCGTTGCTGTTCCTTGTTTTTGTCATTCAACAGGAAGTGTTCGATGAAAACGAATGTCGGTTGTGCGTCTCTTCTGTACAGGATGTGGCTCGGATGCAGTGTCGATTGCCAAGTTTGGCGCCGCCTGGAATGAGCTCGTCATCTCCACGTAAGAATACGCGAACTTTTCTGCGTGGTAGAGCAGGAAAACGCGTTTCATATCTAAGGGGGATTTAGGGAATGCCTTAAGCCTTTGATTGATGAACAGGATTCGTTTTATGGTAATAAGCCTGAAGAGGCAATGTGACGACTGAAACGTATAGAATTGTAACGAAGGAGCTGTTATGTCTCAATCATAAACGTGCGTCATCAATGGAAGTGTCAAATTTTATTAAATTTTATTAAATCACTATTATTCCTCACTCAAATTAGTTGAGGCGTAAGACCTCTCGGAACTCGATGCAATGCATAGTGATAATGTATTTGACCGCAGAGCTCTTTCAGTCCGATCGAACCAAAAGGAACAGAGCGTGTTATCAGTCGAGGCTCTTGTTGTTATTCCCAAGACCGCGCTGTCTTTGCGATCATGACAAGTACAATGCAAAACCGTGACGCGGTACTTAAGACATAGGTACTTACATAGGTACTAAGACATAGGGACTTAAGACATAGGGACTTAACAGGCAAATAGATGTACATATACATATACATATATATATACATAGGTAGATAGGTACTAAGACATAGGTACTTAAGACATAGGGACTTAACAGGTGAGATACTTGTAAGATACAGGGGGAAACTTCAAACAGGCTAATAATACATGACAGTTCCTCAGCAGTACGACAGAATCACTTTATTGTGATTGTGTACTGTACATAGTTGCGTGCGTGTCTCAGTACCTTGAATTATGAAGCAGCGGTACGTGATCAGAAGCTGCGGTACGTGATCAGAGGGAAGAAATCTCGAAAATTTCTATCCCTGCCTCCTTCCAGGGTCCTGGTTCCAGGTTCCTGAGAAGAGTTTGCCATTGTGTTTACCTTTCCTTTGCCACACGTATTGCAATCTGTGATTCAGAAATGAGATTTTTACGTGTACCGGTTGCAATAGTTTTTATGACCATGAATGCTGGTCAGTTTTTCGGTCTCTCCCACGCACAATCAGGAGAGAACGACAAGCCCATCTCCGTTGAAGTGGTCAGCCTGGCGATGGCTCATGCTTACAGTGCCAGCTCAATGCCGCTTACAGCTCCCGGGTTTGATTTGGCGGTGGCCGATCTTCGCGCCCGACCGTGTTGTCAGAAGGTTGAATTTCGATATCTGGTTACGTATCTCTTCAACCGATCCTTCCAAAGCTGCGCTGACATCCTGTCAGAGGCGGATTTTCTCCTGGCGAACTACTATTACAGCCGCAAGGTCGTCGCTGACGTCACGGTTTTCGTCACCCCCGGTACTGTGAATTTATATTCCTGTATCATACTGTAATCCCCGGTACTGTACCCGTTGGTCACGTGCACCGTACTGTATATGAACGGTTGCCCATGGGGAACGCTCCCTGCTGGGAGGCAAATGTTTTAAGGAATAAGGCTGACTTAGACGAGCTTGGCCACACAACCGTGGCGTCTCTGTGTGACATTTCGTTTGAACATTCATAGGATGCGCAGCAGATGCCCTCTCCAATGCCAGACTGGCAGCTGGTTGGAACGAACTGGTCATACTAACGTAAGAGTTCAGGTCTCTCTTGACTCGTTTACAATGCATAAGATCTTTCGCTTACAACCACTGTTATTGATCAATTATCAAGGGATGAATATTGTTGGCATGTGCATTAAAACGAGTAATAACTGTGACCTCGCATAATTTTGCGGTATATCGGTAAGAATTGGGTATATGGGGCCAAGCAGTCAATGGGTCCCTAAGGGCTGTGAGTCTTATGGTATGATATATGGTTCGATGGTACGAAGGATTCGGTGTTACGATGATTCAATGGTACGCAGGTTTAGTGAGACGAAGGGTTCCTTGGTACGAAGGCTACGATGGTACAAAGGCTACGGTGGTACGATGGTACGAAGGGTTCGGTGGCACGATGGTACGAAGGGTTCGGTGGCACGATGGTACGAAGGGTTCGGTGGTACGATGGTACAAAGGCTACGGTGTTACGATGGTACGAAGGGTTCGGTGTTACGATGGTACGAAGGGTTCGGTGGTACGATGATTCGATGGTACGCAGGTTTAGTGACACGAAGGGTTCCTTGGTACGACGGCTACGATGGTACCATGGTAAGAAGGGTTCAGTGGTACGATGGCACGATAATTCAAAGGTATTAGTGACACAAAAGGTCCCTTGGTACGAAGGCTACGATGGTACGAAGGCTAGGGTGGTACGAAGGGTTCAGGGGTACGATGATACGAAGGGTTCGGTGGTACTATGGCACGATAATTCGAAGGTTTAGTGGCACGAAGGGTTCCTTTGTACAAAGGCTACGGTGGTACGATGGTACGAAGGGTTCGATGGTACGAAGGGTGCGGAAGTGCGACGGTTTTGGTGTTACGAATGGTTAGTGAACGAAGCATTCAATTAGCTCTCCGCTCGATTTCTAAATAGATCTCAAATAAATGGAAATTTCCAAAATAAGAATTAGAGTTTAGACCGAGATATCACCGCCTGAGTATGGGGAAATGACAACTCAGTCCAAACCATAAAAAGCCACAAGACCATAAAAGTCGACCCAGATGTCCCAAATCCACAATGTGCAGGTGACAACTCGATCCACATACAACTCCCATTGTCTCAACCGGCATCTTTGTGGACCGAGTTGACACTGTTACCCTGTTCTATATGTGTGTTTGGGTCCACATGACCATATGTCGACTTTGGAAATCTTTACAGGTGAAGTGTAATTTAGCAACTTCCGCAATCGGATTTGCAGGCTTGAGCTCTTGATAGAAATATCCAATTCGTATTACTTGAACGTACGTGGGCTGAAAGGTGTGACTGTCACACCTTCGGTTTACATATCCGTCGACTAAGAGCACATGCATCACAAGAGAGTTCTTGCAAACGGTACACTACTGTACCGCTGTACCTTACGGTATACCGTACCGCTGTACCCCACGGTATGCCGTACCGCTGTACCGTGGGGTATACTGTACCGCTGTACCGTGGGGTATACTGTACCGCTGTACCGTGGTATACTGTACCGCTCTATACTGTACCGCTGTACCGTGGGGTATACTGTACCGCTGTACCGTGGGGTATACTGTACCGCTCTACCCTACGGTATACCGTACCGCTGTACCGTGGGGTATACTGTACCGCTCTACCCTACGGTATACTGTACCGCTGTACCATGGGGTATACTGTACCGTTGTACCCTACGGTATACTGTACCGCTGTACCATGGGGTATACTGTACCGTTGTACCGTGGGGTATACCGTTTGCAGGAACTCTCTAATGCATGTACCGTACAGTAAATCTACTGTGCATGTACCGCAACGTAGGTAAAGGTTGCATCATACTAGGCTGTTATCGCTCCAAGGATAATTAACATGTAAATCTCATTGGAAACCCACGAATCCCTAATTCTGCATGAACGCATTGCTAGGAATAGGGAAGAAAAACTTGTAGCGTGACTTTGGCGTATTCTTTTTTTTGTGACGGTTTGTAAGGCCTACAGTACTCATAATTGTCCCTTTTTCTGTCGTAATGATAGTCTTTAACTTGGTTCTCCGTCGATATACAATAGAATAAACTTTTCTCGAGATTGTCCATTTAGAATTCAATTTGGAATCCATGAGCACCAGACAAACAGCTTTTAAGGCACAGAGGGCGGAGCCATAGCTCCGTCCACTGATATCTAAACGGTATTTGGGTAATGCCCATTGATTTACATTTAACTTTTGAATGGGATCGATCAAGCTAAGTGACGGGAGACTATGAGTAGGCCGGACTCCTTGTCAAAGGTACTCGAGACAGGATGAGAGGACAGGCTGTGGTAAGTTTACGTTACCTATGGTAAGTTTCGGTTTCGTCTTTGTACAGGTCATACAGCAGTCCGGTGCTGCGCAATCGAGCATACTACCCAACCGCCGTCAATACCAGCCCGTTGAATGCCGAAGCGTTTCTCGCCGCTATATCCGCACTGCTGCGGCAGTTCCGCTGGCAAACCGTCTTCATCGTGGCCGATAAAGCCGGCCAAAGCGGGGCTGTGGCAATATCCCTTCGCACCATTCTGGGAAGCTATTTGCGTGGGAAACCCGGCACCACCACCTACGACAGCCTCATCGACACAAGCGTAGATGGAAACGCCCAGATCGCCGACGTGCTAGCAGACATTCGAAAAGTCGCCCGAGGTAGATGCACTTTGCCGTTTCATATGAAACATATAGACTGACTGACTAACTGACTGACTAACAGACAGACAGACAGACATATAGACAGACAGTCAAACAGACAAGCAGACACATAGACAGACAGACAGACAGGCAGACAGACAGACAGACAAACAGTCAAACAGACAAGCAGACACACAGACACACTTGCAGACAGACAGACAGACAGGCAGGCAGACAGACAGGCAGACAGACAGACAAACACATGCAGACAGACAGACACACAGACACACAGACAAACAGGTACACAGACACACAGAGAGGCGACAGACAGGCAAACAGGCAACTTATAATTGGCCGTCGTTGCAGTTGTCGTTTTGGCGGGTCACACCACTTTCGCCCGGAAATTTATGGTGGGATTTATTAGCCGCAGAGATTCACACACTGTAATATACTGTAGGCAGTGCTATTGACTAAAAAAGGATTTAATCATTTTACAGATCATTGCTCATTTGACCAATATGACATCAGATTACGTAAGTGGACTTCATATCCTGTCGCTCACACTTATCGTAGTTAACTATCCCGCATTTTGAACCGAACTGCAGTAACATTGTAGTAAATTTGACTAAAACACTATTACAGTTCCCGTTGTTTTAGGTTTACCTCTTTTACACCCCGTTTCCGTATCCAACGTCACAGTACGGAAATTTAACGCACATCAACGGGGATGACGAGGACTCGGTAAGGCGGTTTACTCCGTCTCATTGAGAGCCTTAAATTCTGGTGACCGCGACTGTAATCGTTAAGGAACTCTTCCCAGATCGCATTAGAAGCATTTCGCTCCATGCTGGTGGTCAATTATCCGGACGAACTCCCGGAGGATAAAGCGGCCCGCCTCCGCTACTCTCCGGAGTTTGTGCGACGATCGCAACGTGATTACAATTACACCTATGCCAAAAACGACATGGTAAAAACGCGCGCTAATAAAGAAACCCGAATAACTAAAGTCAATGGAGTTCTGTTCCTTTTTATGTTCCTTTTTTGTTCCTTTTTTGTTCCTTTATACAGCCTTCCCCGTTAGTTCTGGCGGCATATTCGACCTTGGAAATTCTGAACCAAGTACCACATACGTCCGGTCGATTGGAGCGATCAACCTTGGCATTGATTAACTGATTTTTTTGAATCAGGTGATCGAAGAAACCGTCCCGGGGATCGAAGAAACCGTCCCGGGGATCGAAGAAACCGTCCCGGGGATCGAAGAAACCGTCCCGGGAAGCTCCGCAACGCTTTCTAATAACAAACCAGGGAGACGTCAACGATTCCAGTCGGGAAATTTGACGCCGTATTTTTATAACCGGACATTCAACACCACTTTCGGTCGGCATACAATTGACGAGGACGGACTCCTACTGCTGTCGTTTGACATCAAGCAAATCAATGTCACCACAACACTGTTTCAGGCACTGTATTTTCGCGTTAGACAGGGACAGTCGTACTGGAGTGCAACGTGTGTGTGGGCTGTGTGCACCGTACACACACAGCACAAGCGCCGCGTGGCTGATTAAACGTCCACAGCTCGTACGCTGTCCCTGTCTAACGCGAAAATACAGCAATCGGTTTTTTTATATCCCAGCTGAGATATAATGAAGCAAGCAGGACTCACCATTGACATGGGAAGATTTTCAGAGCCGGATTTCAAAACGCCTCCAATTTTTTTTCTAAATTATTTCATTATTAATGATGATTTAAAAAATGTATTTCATTGGCGAATCTCGCGAAAACCTTTTTTTTTACGAAATTTCAAAGTTACGAAAACACTGGAATATTCCGTTTCGCTTGATCTTCACTGTAAAAATGGCGATTTATCCAAGTGCATTAAATATAATTATTTTGATGCTGTCCCATCTCAAATTTAATTTCAAATCGATTGCCGTTATCCAAATACTTTTCGGACATCAAGGGGGCGGAGCTACATGCCAACTCTTCTAAGCTTCACTGGAATTTTCTGTCCTTTTTGAAAACTTTCCATAGCTCCGCCCCCTCATCTCAGAAAAATATTTGGTTGGCGCCTGTCAGTTTCAAATGAAATTTGGGTTAAGAAAGTGTCAAAATAATCGAAAATAATCAGATTCAGTGCATTTCGACGAATCCGCCAGTTTTACAGTGAAAACCAAGCAAAATCAAGCAAAACAATCAAAGAATCAAGCAAAACGGAATATTCCAGTGTTTTCGCAACTTTGAAATTCTGTAAAAAAAGGTTCTGGTACATTCGCCGATGAAATAATTTTTTAAATCATAATTAATATTAACTAATTCAGAAAAAAATTTGAGACGCTTTGAAATCCGGCTCCGAAAGTCGCCCCAAATGAGTAGTCACAAGTGCGATTGAATTAAATAATAAGATAAGTTTGGTTTTAACTCGCACTGTTTAATAGACACGACTTCGGCAAAATGCCAGAAATCTCAAGGAATTTCTCAACGTCTCAAACATCGACTGGATTGGTGGGAGACCGCCGCTGGACATTCCCGAGTGCGGATTTTCCGGCATGCTTGGTGCATGTGCAAAGACTGGTAAGACACATTGTCCGGCATGTTTGGTGCATGCGCAAAGACCGTTAAGACACATTGGGCATGCTTGGTGCATGCGCAAAGACTGTTAAGACACATTGTCCGGCATGTTTGGTGCATGCGCAATGATCGTTAAGACACATTGGGCATGCTTGGTGCATGCGCAAAGACCGTTAAGACACATTGGGCATGCTTGGTGCATGCGCAAAGACTGGTAAGACATATAGTCCGGCATGTTTGGTGCATGCGCAAAGACCGTTAAGACACATTGGGCATGCTTGGTGCATGCGCAAAGACCGTTAAGACACATTGGGCATGCTTGTGCATGCGCAAAGACTGGTAAGACAATTTGACCAATATTTAAAGTAGTCAGGAATTTTTAAATTTGTAATCTAGGTACATGAAAACAAACTAGAATTTATTGGCCTTCACAGACAGTGCAATGATGGCGGCGGTTATTGGACCGGTTATGATTATATTGGCCATCTTGGTGTTAACTTTGGCGTAAGTGACTATATACCGTATATATATATACAGTACACAGCATGAGGGAAAGTGTGTATTTCGGCTCACCCTCCACTTGGTCGATAAATCGGCTCACTCATGCATTTCTCTTTGATGGCAGCTGCTTGATTGCTTGATTGTTTGAGAGTGCTATAGCGTACTAGGAGACAGTCCAACAAATCAAAAAATCAAGCAGCTGCCATCAAAGAGAAACCCATGAGTTAGCCCATTTATCGACCAAGTGCAGGGTGAGCTGAAATAAACACTTTGCCTCATACGGATGAATAAAGTAGTTCCATGATTATATTTTTCAGCTAAAGATTTCATGCGTGCTTTTCTTTTTTCATGCGTGCTTCCTTTTAGAATATGGCAACGTTCGCAAGATCGGGATATGGTAAACTCCGAGGATTGGCAGCTGAACGGTGACCTGTTAGTGCGACCCTCATACCTCCGGGAAGAGACCATGTCTGCGTTTCGGGCACAACAGTTCATCTTAGAGCAGAAGACGCCACCACCACTGCCACTACCGAAGCCGCACATTCACCATCACTCACCATTTGTAAATCCCTAAGAATTGCGACAACATGTGGACAACATGTCTTTCACTAGTAGATATGAGTATTATGGTTCATCAGGACGAAAGTGCATAACTGGCCGCTTGTCACTGTAATGTGCCTGGGTCGGTCAGTGGCCGACGTCAATCTTTTTTTTTACGACGTAGTTATACGTCCGTTTTTAAACAAGTCGATCATTTCCCCTCCGAGCGACTACTCCGACAGGCTACCCACCAATCACATCGACCGCCAGTCCACCGTCCACAGGAACTGTAAATTCACCACTCACACCGACTGTCCGTCCACCTTGCACACAAGCTGTCTGTGCATCATCCTCACAGACCGTCAGTTCACCAGCTACACCGACCATGCTGGACCTCCCTCCACCATCCTTACTGGCCGTCCGTCCACTCGGACCGTCCGTCCACCAGTCACACAGATCGATTGACCTCCGTGCATGCTGGACCTCCCTCCACCATCCTTACTGGCCGTCCGTCCACTCGGACTGTCCGTCCACCAGTCACACAGACCGATCGACCTCCGTGCATACTGGCCGTCCGTCCACTCGGACCGTCCGACTGCCGCTGATGTTAAAAACGGCGCATCTAGCTCACAATAAGGTACCGACGTCGAAACACCTTCAAACTGAGTCTTGGAATCGTTTTCGCGGGACCGCGCGTCCCATTCGGAAACTGTTTCGAAAGCGGTTAGTCGATTAGAATGCGGACGAACGAACGCTTGCGTACCACGAGGATCAACCAATCCGAAAAGATTAGCACGTAACTATTTTCCAAGCCCGTGTGCGCAACATTGTTCCAAGGCAATTCTCGAGGGATTTGAATCCAGCAGAAGTGTGTAACCGCTTCGTCCAAGGTAGATAAGCCTAAAGTGAAAACGAGCGTAGGAAAGGTTCGTCCTATGGCAGTACCACGATACTACGACCGCCCTAATAAACAAATCGTTAGCCCATTTTGTACAAGGGAAAGTTGCATGGCCATTCATCGTAATTTTTAATCAGTTTTCAGAAAGCATTAAAAAAAGCATTAAAGCATTAAACTGGCTAGCAAAACTGTTTTTAGAGCACAGTGAGTGAGATACGGGCATTGGTTGGATTCCGCTGTAATTCTAAGAGGACCTACGTACAAATATACGGCTGGCTTTTAACTGAGTTCTCTCGGATGGCCGACGACCGGCTCATATGCACATCGGGCACGGACTTGCTTAATCGTTCATAATTAAGTGCACAGCACCTCAGTGTACCATGTAAGGATACAGGTACGGTGTCTGTACCTGTAACGCCAAGCTGAATTACCGTCTTCGCCTGCGTTATCGATTACCACTTCTCACATACCATATACGCGCACCTCGTATGGGATCTCATCAGCATTCGATTCGATCGCGCACATGCTCGCCTCTGTATATTATCCCCTCCCCCTTTTTTTAAACAGCAACATCGATTTCAGCCAGCTTATTTTCGAATCCCATATGATAGTCTACCGCCGTCGACCACCTTGGGCATAGGTCTAGACCGGGACATGCTAATCCTAAATGGAACCGAGCAGTGACCAAACCGTGGCCCACACAGCGAGTTCGAAAGTGAAACGGTTCGCAGAGTATCCAGACATCTGGGCGACCGCATCGGCGTTACTCAGCGGTGCCGTGAAGGCCGAGGATGGCATCATCAAAACCGCCCAACAGGCCGTCGACAGGCATCTCATCGTCCTGGGTGGAAAGTCCGCGGGGAAGACCACCCTGATAACGCGGTATCTGGAACGAACGGTGGACGAGCATGACACCATTGGAATCAGCTACTCTTTCCTGCGGAAGCAGCGCGATGACGGGTCTCTAACCGATGTGGGCAATATCTGGGAGATCGGGTCGAGTTCCGTCACGGCGGAGATGCTGGAGATTGTTTCGAATCCGTTGGATGGGAGCAACGTCATGATATTCATCCTTGTAGATGTCTCGAGACCGGAGACGTTACTGAGCGTGATGGAAAATGTTTTATTCCCCTTAAACGGTACGAGAACAACTGGAATACCGCTGCAAAAATTTGGATTCGTCAATTAAGCGCAACGACTGTTGAGCCCTGTGTGCACATAAAATTAAGCAGACAGGCACAAATATACATTAGTTCGCAAGTCAGACAGTGGAGCAAACTCAGGCGCGACAAGTAAACAGATAAGCAGGCTGGCAGACAGGCAGACAGACAGACAGACAGACAGACAGACAGACAGACAGACAGACATAGACAGACAGACAGACAGGCAGGCAGCTGACAGACATTACTGGTATTTGTCAGTCGGACTGCCGATCTGCCTACCCGCGCTACTCGGATGGGTCCTTTCTGATCTGCGTTTTTGCAGGAACCATTGCAAACTTTGCCGACGCTTCTGTGTGGATAATCGGCACGAAATTCGACCGGCAGCAAAGTTTGAACTTCGAACTTGACAAGCGGCAAGCCGTCCTCGACATCCTTCGCCAAATCGCCACAACCCTTTCCTTCGGTCTTTTGTACACATCGCAACAGAACAATCAGGATGCTAAAGTTAAGAGCATCTTGGACAACTGGTTCTTGGGGGAAAAGATGCCAGAGTTTTCAGTCGCGCTCGATGCCTTGAAGCTGATTTTCCTTCCGCTCACCCTGACCGGGGCTAAGCGGCAGTCCGTCACAAAACCCGACATGGAACGCTGGAAGCTGTTAATCGGCGCAGCCATTCCGCAGAAAGAGGCTGCTGAATTTCGGCCGGTCAAGGAGGCACCCAATGACGCAAAGCTGTATGCGGAAACCGAACTCGATGAAGCTTTTAAGTTGATTGCCGCGGAGATTAAAGCAGAGCGTCGTTCGACTTTACGTCCGTAATAGCACTGTGCTTGCCACTGCTTGGAGCCGGTTATTGGTGAATATGTTCTGGTTTTATTCATTTCTTATCGTTTTCGTGAGTTTTCATAAGTTGGCTGGTAAATTAATTTTAACCAATTTAAACATCTATAATATGCAATTTGCATAATTCGTTCCTACCGGAATGCATGGTACCAGTATTGTTCGTGCGGGTGAATCGTTTTGTTCTTGCAGATGAACCGTTCTGACGCTTTTTTATCTCACCTGCGTCAGTTGGTTCTTTTCTTGATTGATCGGTTGATTGATAATGGAGGGATTGTTCGTGCTGGTTAACCGTTTTGTTCCTGTTGGTTAACTGTTCTCATGCAAGTTAACCGTTTTCTGAGCCTCTTTACCTGCATCGATTGGTTGATTGAGAATGCCGGTACTGTTCGTGCTGGTTAACCGTTTTGTTCCTGTTGGTTAACTGTTCTCATGCCAGTTAACCGTTTTCTGAGCCTCTTTAACTGCATCGATTGGTTGATTGAGAATGCAGGGATTGTTCGTGCTGGTTAACCGTTTTGTTCCTGTTGGTTAACTGTTCTCATGCCAGTTAACCGTTTTCTGAGCCTCTTTACCTGCATCGATTGGTTGATTGTTAATACCGGTACTGTTCGTGTTGGTTAACCGTTTTGTTCTTGCTGGTTAACTGTTCTCGTTCTCTCTCACCGTTTGGAAGCCTACATCGATTGGTTGATTGTCAAGGTGGCGGAAGACGCGTTTGATTCCATGGCATTCGTTTAAAAACTGTTTCCAGTGTATTAATATTAATCTTGTGATACTTTCAATTTTTGATGTTATTTGTGCTCAGCGGTTTCAATTCCAAATTTCTTATTCGATCCCTGCGCACGACCATTTCTGGATGTGAAGTTCTGAGCTGTTGCGCATTGCTTCTGTTACTTGTAAAATGCCCGAAAATTCATCCAGCCGTGGTGACCGCGAGAGCGGTACTCGCCCTAGCACTTCTCGCAATCCCCCGACGGAGGAGGGTTTTGTTTTGGATGACAGTGTTTTCTTCCTGGACGATGATGATTTCCAAACGATCTTCCAAGAGGACTACTACACTCGGCTAAATCTCAGCCGCGATGTGAGCACCCTGCAACTGTGTGCTTGATTGATAGATTGAGTGATGCAAAAGGTTGCGGTCATTGAAACTAATCAATCAACAATCAATCAATCACGTTTCAGTATTGCCTGATGTCGCGTTAATGGATCAATCAAGCGAACGTTTTCGTGTCGCAACGCCATATCACCCGTTTTTGTTGTATTCTAGGCATCGCAAGAGGAGATTCGGAATTCGTACCGACGACTGAGCCGATTGCTGCACCCGGACAAGCACGCCGAAGCGTGGAAAAAGTCACTGGCGGAAGATGCCTTCAACCGGATTGGAGTTGCTTATGAAGGTGATCTTGGGTTACGTTCTGGGCTCGTACTAGAACATGTGCTGTGCGCGTATGCTGTGCGCGGGTGCTGTGCGCGGGTGCTGTGCGCGTGTGCTGTGCGCGGGTGCTGTGCGCGTGTGCTGTGCGCGTGTGCTGTGCGCTTGACCTGTACGCACAGTACACGCGCACAGCACCCGCGCACAGCACCCGCCCACAGCACCCGCGCACAGCACCCGCGCACAGCACAAGCGCACAGCACATGTTTTAGTACGCGTTTTAGTACGTGCTGGTAAGTCAGGCATGATCAATTTCTACCCAGTTCTTCGGGATCCGTATAAAAGATCGTTATACGATGCGTGCGGTGTCAGTGGAGTCAGTGGTGACTTCTGGCAGGTTAGTGGAAAGATGAAAGGAACGAGACTGGAATTTGACCAGCAGACCTGCGACTGCTTGTTGGATTGATGAATGGAATTTAGTACTAGTAAAATAAACTGAATTTAACTGCAAGCGCACAAGTTTACTCACAAAAACACGTTATTTCAAAGGTGAGAAAATTTAATATTAAGTAATTGGAGGTTTCGTATATAATTTATTTTATTTTATTTCAGTTGCAGTTTACTACAGTTTGGGATGGCAAAACTTTGCCATCCCTGCACAACACGTTGTAGTATTTAAATTACAGATTTAAGAATTTTAAATGTCGATTTTGAATATATTAAATATATAATTTTAAATGTCGATTTTGAATATATTGAATATATAATTTTAAATGTTGATTTTGAATATATACCGTCAGCTGTTTTAGGTAAACAGCTCCAACAGACAAGACAACAGACAAGACAACAGACAAGACAACAGACAGTACTGCTGTATACTTGTAACACCGTGTGACGGGTAAAAACTGAGCAATTTCAGATCGTCCCGGCAGATCCGCAAAAACAACAGACATTGGAAGAGCTTCGGGAAGAGCGTGAGAAGCGCAAAGAGAAAGCTTCGACCAATCAGCGTAACGAGGTACACAAATGGTCACAATTTTGGGTGGCAGAATTTGAGCCATCAGGGTGGTTTGAGTTTGAGCCACCCTTGGCTAGAACTTCCCACTGCCTTCTCCGGAATCTTTGATTTAATGCCCGGCTCAGCAGAAAAATGAGATTGAGCAAGCTGCTTTAAATTCCGCCGAAATAAACAAGTTCAATCAATCGATCAATTGAGTAAAGGCTGCATGGTCAGCTGTGGTCAATAGCTCCTGCGCGCGGTGACTTAATTCGGCTCGAACTCGGACCACCCTTTTTGGCTTAAAGTCTGCCACCCAAAATTGTGGCCATGTGTGTACACTTCCTGCCGAGACTTTGAGCTTAATCGCAAAGGTACAGAATTTTAATTCGACGTTTTGATGATCGGTCAGGTATCCATGGGTCTCGACGTGACCGACATCTTTGAGAGGAGCAACATGCGAAACACCAAAGACTACGGTGTTTACGGGTGAGAATGACCGAACCGTGCCGGCTGACTGGGACTGACAGTTGTGTACATGCCGGTGTCCTGCAGATATGTGCCGCATATGGAAATTACCACCATGAACACATCCCAGTCGATCGAGGCAGCGTGGCCGCAGCTGGACCGGCTGCAGATCTTCTCTAACGTCAGCTACGAACGCGGTACCGGTGGAGGTGTTCTCGGTGTGGAAATGAGCAAAACGGTCGCGAAAGATGTCACCGCGGATGTGAGTCGTTGTCTTATGTTTATCTGCCTAAAACTGGAGTATCTTTTCACGAAGGTCTTTCTCTCTCTATTTGTAGTGCAAAATAATGACCGGGCCTAGTCGCGGACCCGTGGCACACCTTCGGTTATCTCATAGGCTTACTGGCGGAAGGTAAATGTTTTATTATAGTGGACCTCCCCTTCAAGCATCCATTCACATTCAAAGTCACCAGGCGCAGAGAGGATACGGATGGACAAATAGCTGAAAGACATATAGTCATTTAGGCAGACAGGCACACCGTTCGATAGACAGACAGACAGACAGACAGACAGACAGACAGACAGACAGACAGACAGCAGACAGGCAGACAGACAGACAGACAACTGAGACGTGGATGTTCCAGACTCTTGGGCTTCCGTTATTTGCAGGTCTATCAGCTTGAGTGCCTTCACAGCATGGTCCCGTTTCGGCGTAATGCCTCTCTTTGAACTAGGTAAATTTGTCTGCCTGAGCTGGATGGGTCTTCTACTAACTCCCGGTTTGTGCTCGTAGCGTATGGCAGCAACCTCGGGAGGTTAGGAAACGGAAAAGTGATTATAAGAGGAAGCAAACGCATTGTCAACGTTTCCACCCGGTTGGATAAGGACATAAACAGAGGACGGATATCTTTGTCAACTGATGTACGTTCGTCCGGAGTATGAGCGCCGGCAGGTCTTGAGTCATTCCTTGACGGCTTCTCTTCTTCTAGGCCAGTCAGGATGACGTGGTTTTCGGCATTGCATACATACACAAGCTCAACTTCCAACACGAACCAAAGTTGACGTTCGCAATCAAGTATGTAACAAATTTGTGTTTTTTTTTCAAGTTGAAATCATGTTCTGTGGCACTGTTGGAACTGTTGGACTCCAGCTGTTTTGTTTAGGATGGGATTTAGGGGGGCGTCATTGGAGTACGGGGTAGCACGCCGCGTTAGCAAGTATAACCACCTAGGTGCCACAATGGCTGTTTCCGTTCCCGGTGGAGTTACTTTGAGAATAACGTCAGTACCGCATATTGCATTATTGCTCAAGCATTAAGAAGAGCTCTTTTGAGGACCTTTTGTTTTGGAATCTTCAGTCTTCAAAGATCCAGTCAGGCGTTCTCATTCCCCATTCTCCTCTCCAACGATGTTCTACCAGCTCCAATATTTTATGGCACAATTACACCAATGATCGTGTATGCTTGTGTGAAGTCTCTTTACCTTCTCCCACAATGGAAGACGTACATAGCAGAGTAAGCTGGTTCTGTCTATCTGGATTTCTCAATGTCTGCCTATCTGTATGTCTGTACGTGTCTCTGTCTGTTTGTCTGTATGCCTGGGCTTGTGTTGTCTGTTTGTCTGCCTGCCTGCCTATTTGTCTGTCAGTCTGTGCCTGTCTGTCTGTTTGTCTGTGGACCTGGCCTTGTCTTGTCTGTTTGTCTGCCTACCTGCCTATTTGTCTGTCGATCTGTGCCTGTCTGTCTGTTTGTCTGTGGACCTAAGCTGGTGTTGTCTGTTTGTCTGCCTGCCTGCCTATTTGTCTGTCAGTCTGTGCCTGTCTGTCTGTTTGTATGTGTACCTGGGCTTGTCTTGTCTGTTTGTCTGCCTGCCTGCCTATTTGTCTGTCGGTCTGTCTGATTGTATGCCTGGCTCTTTCTCTGTCTAAGCTTAGATCTTCAACTCTTCGCTAAACTCTTGGAACAATGTGTTCACTCAACAGAAAGCTTCAGTCAAGAAGGAACGCTTATCAAAGTGGATTAATGGGGAGACGGAAAGAATACGACGATTTCGTAAGGGGATGTTCTGTCATTTTTCACGCTGTTAGATCGGAATTCTTACCTTTTTTACTATAGATCAAGCTGATGGCTGACAAATATGAAGAACTTATAGACGCAGAAGGCCTTTCTGGAGGTCTCGTCATTGACAAGGCTCTCTACGGAATATTCGATGCGGAACGGTTCATGTAAGTCATTTCTTCTCATCCGCGAGTGAGCTCCTTTCGGGGACCTTGGTTCTTACCTGTTTCATAAGCAGGATATTCCGGCCGGTGGAGGTGCAAATTCAGCTGCAATGTCTCGTCAGAAATCACCAGCTGGATTTGATGTAAGCAGTTGAAAAAGCGGCGGTATCAAATGTCTGCTGAAACTGATGAATTGGTGAAACTCTCCGCAGGGAAGGGCCCAAAGTCGATCTTCCTGGCTTCTTCGATCCCAACATGGGCGAATCAAAACGTCTACGGATTCACTACATATTTGGGGGGAAGAACCACCTGGTCGAAGTGGACGAGCTGGACGGTCTGCATTTACCATCACCTGGTAAGAGGGAAATTACATTCGTGCATCAAGAAGACGGGCAAGGGGAGACCAGGCAGTTGGAAAACTACCGATTGAGGATGAACTGTCAGACTTGACAGTCAGCCTCAGAACTTCGTGTGTTCTCATGAAACCGTGACCGTCGCCTCATGAAACCGTGACCGTCGCCTCATGAAACCGTGACCGTCGCCTCATGAAACCGTGACCGTCGCCTTATGAAACCGTGACCGTCGCCTCATGAAACCGTGACCGTCGCCTTGTCGCACTTACAAATGACCGACCTTCTGTCTTCTTTCCCTTGCAGATCATTTGCTCATAGAATGAACTCAGGCACGTCTCTCTTCAGTCGTCGGTCCTACATCTACCGTAGAGTGCCGTGAATCTTGCTGTGGCGTTTTTGTAGATTTGTTTTGAGTGATTTTTGTCCGAATAATGTTAAAACAGCTTTAAACTTTATTATCGGCGAAGTATCCGTTTGTGAAAATCAAGGCCAAGCGGCACAGTTCTGCTTAAATCAAGGTCTTTAGTACCCCGATGCGGGCGCACGTTCTATAAATTATAATAAACTTTGGAAGAGATTGTAAATGCCAGATCGCATCTCTCAAAATCAAACAACCGGGGAATCAGAACGGACGAAAGGTCAGACACACACACACACACACAATGCACCCTCAACAGTCAGCCAATGCCCATCATAGACACGTAATACTAAAAAATTCAAGTCCAGCTTTGGTGTAAGTAAGATCTGTGTCATCATATGGCAATTCGCACATTTGAAAGAGGCGTGTCGTGTTACATGTGTCCAACTATCCCGAAGAAACAAAACGTCGCTTTCAGCGTCAAACGAATGCGGAAAGAGATGCGGCGGCAGTAGTACCACTTCAGACAACATCCCCGATCCGGCTCTATTCCAGGCGGCGCCAGTGGTACCACCTCAGACAACATCCCCGATCAGGCTCTCATCCAGGCGGCGCCAGTGGTACCACCTCAGACAACATCCCCGATCAGGCTCTCATCCAGGCGGCGCCAGTGGTACCACCCCAAACAACATCCTCGATCAGGCTCTATTCCAGGCGGCGCCAGTGGTACCACCCCAAACAACATCCTCGATCAGGCTCTATTCCAGGCGGCGCCAGTGGTACCACCTCAGACAACATCCCCGATCCGGCTCTCGTCCAGTCGGCTGGAGTCCAGTTGAAACTTCAACGCGTCTCGGTCCTGGCTGATCACCATCGAGCGACGTTTCCACTCGCACAGCTCGCCGTCCTTTTCTTCGATCTGCCGGCGCAACTTCCTGCAAATGAGAAAGAGCGGATGACCACAGGCAGGTACAAACACACTCACTCCTACTCATCGAGGTCTAAACTGAAATGCGGTGCAGAGGTCTGTACATGAGGATGGGAAGAATCAAAAACGCACCCGAGAAAAGCAATAGACGCTAGGTAGACAAACACTGGACCAAGACCAAGCTAGTCAGACACCGAGAAATCTGAACATTCTGGTGTGCAGACAGCAGGAGGCAGACGAGACTTAAACGCAGGTCGGAGATAAGAGAAGTGAAAAACACACAGGCAACCCATTTCCCGAAAATCAGGCAAAGTCATTCTCACAAAATCAGACAATATCAGGCACATCAAGAAACATTAGCGGCGAAACGGAAACTAAAACCAATCGTACAAACTAAACAGACACTTACTTCTCCGCAGTGACAGTCAGTTGGACCTTCATCTCGAGGTCCTCAATCTTCATTTTCGACAGGCACAGCTCCTTCTCGCGGACCGACTGCCGCTCAATTTGCACATGGGCCGACTCAACTTCCCCCTGTAGCCGCTTCACGTCCTGCTGCTTCAACTCCATCACAGTCTTCCAGGATTCCGCCTCGTTGACCTTGATCTGCAGCTGCTTGGTCAAGTCCGCAACCTGCTCCACCGCGCGCGCACACTCCTCCTTGTGCTTCCTCTTCGCGCCGGCTAATTCCTTCCGCAGGCCGTCCAGTTCGTCGTGGGCTTTGGCCAAGCCCTTCTCCATCTCGGTGACTTTGACGTGTGAAGCGGTGAGATCGGCAAGGAGGGCAGCTTTCTCCGAATCAAATTGGGCAATCCGCTCGGTCAGTTCGGAAATTTCGACCGCCAGTCTGGAGAGTCTTTCCTGCTGGATTCGAATCTCTTCCACCTGCAAGGAATATCCAATTCAATTCAATTCATCTGATCCGTTTGTGATTAAAGCACACATTAATAGAACTAAAACAGCAATCACTCGTGGCATAAAAAAAAACCCACCTGAAGTTGACTAGTCTGTGAGTTCAGGAGCGCTTCCCCCTGCAGTTTGCTATTGCATTCGGAGGAAGCTTGAAGCTGTGTAAGCGTAGCGGCCAGCCTGCTGTCGAGTTGAGACTTTTCCTGGCGGACCTTCTCCAGATCTTGCTCCAAAAGAATCTTCTCAGCGCGGAAGTTCTCCTTCTCTTCCTCCAGTTGGGACTTCTCCTGCCGGACACACTCAAACTGCTGCTCCAGTGAGACCTTCTCATGCCGCAGCCGGTCGAAATCTTCCTGATACTGCACGCTGGTGTCGGCGAGCTTGGTCCTCAGTTCAGTCAGCTCCAGTTCCAGCTCGGGGGTCCGGTCCGGAACGACCGGGATCGGGGGAAGAATTTCCGGCAAGACGGTGGGAAGAGGGGGAGGTAGCTGCACCACGGATTGGATCGGCTCGGGCCGCGGGACATGGTTCCCGGTCTGAAACAGAAAACAGAAAAGTTCACCAGATTACAGGAAGAAAATCACTGTCAAGCTCTGCTATCTGCTACGGGAAAACACAAGGCGGCGATCTGTCTGTCAATCCACCAGACATGCACTGCGGCCGTGCAACTCAATCCGGCATCGAGTCATTCTCAGTCTATCTGCTGATGTCTCCTTGGCTCCTTCCCATGTCGGCAGTTGCGGAATGCCCAGGAAAAGCAACACTTCACGCCACGACTCACCGAGCTCTCAACGCCGGACTTGCTGGGGCCTTTGCTGCGCGACTGCGAACTGGATCCGCTCTGGCTGTGCGGGGTCTTGGGCGGTGCGCCGTCGACGCGCGATGACCGCGAAGAGGTGGGCGCACGGAGGCGGCGGCCTTCAGTCGTAGCACCTGCAAGGACAACGGGCGTCAGTTCTACACAAGCAGAGGAGGAAGCGTGCGCTTTAACCTTCCGGCCAATTAGTACACACGTGGCAAAAACCTTGCGCTGACCGAATTATGCACTTTAACTCGGGGTTGTGCACAACAACTATACGTCGAACGAGTGTAATGGCTTAACTCGGTTAGCGCAAGGTTTTTGCCACGTGTGTAGGTAATTGATTCTGACCATACATTAAATGGTGTCCATCCGAGCTTTTCAGGTTTTATGGTGGCAAAGCAAAACAAAAAAGATACTATTATCGTCGATCGAGGCACCTAGCTATAATATAAACGGTCATCACCATGACGGTCAGCAAGCAGTCAAGGGGATCACCCTGTACTGTAGGCTCTTTGGACGCTCCGTAAAAAAACCTTTTACGATAAATAATCACAGCCTACATACATGTGTCAACTGTCGTCACGGTCCGCCATGAACTTAAACGAGCACTCAGGGAAACAACACCCTCTCAAAACGGCAAAAGAAAAAGCTCAGTCAGCTTGATCCAAGCCCTTCAATCGTTTAATTCTATTTCCGGCGTCCTCAGACATCTGCGATCATCGTGGATGCTTTTCTAGCCCCAAGCAGAAAATGATTCCGCGAAATAAAATACATCAGCGAATCGAGATACTAATTACTGGAACAAAACCTGTCCAACCAGGTGCCCTATTTTGCATCCTATTTCAATATTCTAATACTATATTTTCGCGTTAGACAGGGACAAAGCACGAGCTGTGGAACGTTTAATCGGCCACGCGGCGCTTGTGCTGTGTGTACGGCGCACACAGCCGTGCATCGCACGGTGCACACAGCCGTGCACACGTTCCACTACACTACCACTGTCCCTGTCTAACGCGAAATTACAGTAAATATTTAATATATATTGATAAGTATTTAGTATATCTTTTATCAAAATAAAAATTCGAAAGAGGGGGGGGGGATATGTCTGATAATATAAAAGCAATATTTTTGTGCATGTCTGTCTGTCTCCATTCGCCGCCGCCTCTTGTCCAGTTCTCCAGACAGGCGTTCAAAATATTTATCAAATAATCACCCCCGCGAACGAATGAACGCCAGCCCATTCCCGATGGATGCCGATAAGAAAGGCCCCACAATTTACAAATAAACCATCACAGGCTGCACTAAACAAACACGGAAAAAGTAGGGCAAGAAAACTCGAAAGTAAATTAACAGCCGGCGCCGTTTCGGTGGCGGCTCACTTGAACGCCCTGACCACACGTAGAGCCAGCAGTCAAAGTTGTACACAGCTGGCAAAAGCCTTGCGCTAACCGAGTTAAGCCATTACACTCGATGCATCGCTGCTGTACACAGCTCCCGAGTGGAAGTTCTTAACTCGATCAGCACAGGGTTTTTGCCACGTGTGTTAGGTAGACCCATCATGCAGTAATTTTGAAGAGACTGCTCCCCGTCACGCCGGCTCGAGTTTTCGATTCCTCTGCCCACACAGATCAGATTACCACACACATGGCAAACTCCAACCAGACACCTTCACAACCCATAGAGAGGTGGTTCCAGTTGAGCGGCAACTACTGTACAGGCCTCTTAACTGCAAGAAAATAACAGCAGGTCCCTGGTGTGATGCGTCTCAGATGACATGCGCGCCTTGGATGCAGTGCAAATTTATCTTTCATCAATGTGACACCGTAAACCTCGGCGTGCGAATCTGGGACAATGGACACGGGTGGGGAATGGTACACCTTAACATCGGGAAGAGGTAGCACAGTGTGCAATGAACTCGTACGGTGTAAAGAATACCAACAAGAACCCGCATAGACATCAAAAACAAATCAAGACAGGCAAGTCATAGACAAATGAAGACGCCACAGACAAATGAAGGCGCCGTAGACAAAGTAAGGCAGGCAAGTCAAAGACAGACGAAGATGCCACAGACGAACCAAGACGCCGTAGACAAAGTAAGGCAGGCAAGTCAAAGACAGACGAAGATGCCACAGACAAATGAAGATGTCCCAGACAAAGTAAGGCGGGCAAGTGAGAAAAGATGGAACTAATAAGGGAAGACGAGGTGAAGGACGGGTTAGCACAAGGAAGAACGAAAATAAAAATATTAGCGCTACAATATCAAGGACCCCCCGTTAAATAATACAAACGCTCAAGGAGGTATATTTCCCCTCTCAGTTTAACAGATTGGGACACTCGACCTACTTATTTGCACGAGACTGTCAATTATCGGATCAATTTCGCGCCGCCGGTCATCAAACCGTCATTTTTCAATCAGAACCCTGTGCTAATCGGTCGATAATGCAAAACAAATTGAGGGGAGCACCGGCCCGCGGTCCTCTCTATCCATTCACACCATTGTGTGCACGGCTGACTGGCGGGCAAATCGCTTATTTATCACCCAACGCTGTCGGGTAATCGTGCGAAAACAAAACAAATCTTACGTTGACTACTCGAAGAAATAAACAGACACTGTTTTCCTTTACCGTGCGCTTACCGATTTCAGCTGTTTTGGGTTTAGCAGGAGCGGCCTTCTTGGAAGTATTCACGACTGGAATTCGAACGATGGGGCGGAAAGACGGCGACTTGTGCTGCGGCGAGGAGGAACTGCCGCGTGAACCCGCCAGCGTGGACCGAACGGGAGTCGTCGGCACCGCCGCACTCCCCATCCGCGTGCGATTGCTGCCCGCTCCGGCGGTGGGAATCCGTGACACGGTAGATAAGGAAGCTAAAACGGCCGCGAACAAAAGCAATTATATCTACCCCGTCGGCAGCACCCGGTCCATCACACGAGAGAGATCAATGACATAATTAAGAATAATGAGATATTGTCTGCGCGTAATTACCTTCCGTCGCCAGTTTCTTCGCCGGTCTAGCGATGGAGGCCGAATTCTCCTTCGAAGACGACGATGTGCTGCTGGTGAGAAAAACGGAAGGCGCCTTGGTCAGGGCAGAGCGCGGTGGAGGAATGGCGGACGGCGGTGGCATCATCGCCTTCGCCGCTGCAACGTTAATATCCACCAAGGACACTGTGCAAAAAGGTAATAAAAAGACAAAAATATAGGTTTACCGGTATGGATTTAGTGTTGACACAAAAGATTACCACAGTGTAAACGCGGATTGAGGGGAGAAATGAGATGTGAACACGGTTTTTATATCAAGTGGCGCGCAGCAAAGCAAAGCTCAATGCCACCCCTGGAGTGGTCTGGACGAGAGAAAGCGCGGTGAATGAAATGTGAATTGACCAGTCTCTAGTGTGCCGGGGTGGAATTTTGATGAACAGACGTCCCATTCGGCGCGACGCGTACGAGTACTATTTGCGGATGGGGAACAAAGGCTGCGCGCACGAATGGATTCTCCAACACGGATCGCGAAACAAAATCATATTCCTGGTTCTCATCAATCATCCAGACAGCAGCGCGTGAGCACTGCTCGACATCATGTACTGGAAGCCTTCTATCTCTCCCGATACCGGTACAGTACAACCATCCATCCATAATGCGCAGCCCTGGTCGGGATGGAAATCTTTCTGCTTCCGGTAGTTAACGATCGATATCCTGAACGCGAACGACTCTCCAAAATCAGGCAACACATTGATACAAACATTCAGGGAAGACAGGTGATTCTTCAACAAGACATGGATATGTCTTCCAAGAGACAGACATTCAGGTGATTCTTCAACAAGAAAGACATTTAGGCAAGACATGAACATGTCTTCCATGAGGCAGACAGGCGTTTCTCAAAAAGACAGAGAGGGAGACAGATGTTCAGGCAAGACAGACAATTCTTCAGAGACATTCAGGCAAGACAGACAAAATATGGACACATCTTCGAAGAGATAGACATAATCATTCCTGTAAGACAGGAATGTTTCCTAAGAGACAGACAATGAGGCAAGCGAAAGACCCATCGACAGGCAGACAAAAGCACCAACGCAAACATGTTCACAGACACCATACGCAAAGTGACTGAGGAGATAAAGACACTATGCAAGGCATGCATAGACAGACAATACAGTTTTTAACGCTCCAGTCGACAATAAAGACTCTTGTCATGTACCGTGCCGCGTACACAGGACGGTACGACGCTTCCCTTTGACATATCGGGCGGGTTCACTGAACGTGACTCTCTCTCTTCCCATTTCCGGGACCAAGTCTTATCAATCGATATCCTATCGCTGTCTGTTTTTCTTGGGCGGAGGGAGCGTCGCGAGGGGAGAAAGAAGCGTTCTGATCGATTACTACCGGGACACTTTTCTTTGGGTTCCTTCACTGTGACGCGATGTGTCCTTCGAAAATGACGGGCGGGGCGGCAGCGCTCCATCAGCGAAAGTGAGACGACGAAAGGGGAGAAAGTCGCTTGCGTCATGTGAACCGGTAGTAATTCTAATCTTGAAATCGAGAGTCATAAATCAGCCGGGCCTAACGACTCGCTTGCGATAAACCCCCCCCCCNCGCCATAAATTAATTCGACAGACAAACACAAAAGAAAACCCATACGCCATGGAATGGAACGGCATAACAAATATTTTGTGAAGACGTACAAGTACAAAAAGCAATCGGGTAATGTATTTGCGCATTTGTTTATGATTTAGATGCCGGATAAAAAAGGCGTCTTGGAGCCGTCTCAAAGGCTGAAACAACCAGGAACAGCTTGAGCTACTCGCACTGTAAAGCGACAGTGTGAGAATTCAAAATTGCCTCCGGGTCTCTCATTCATTCCAAAGACATCAATATAAATAATTAGGTAAGATAAAACGGAGCTCGCGGATACAACCTCAACCCTGCTGGCACAAATAAGTACGTAAAAGTCATCAAACTCTCGAGCAGGTAACATTTACATGGAATCATGCAAACAATTCAATCAACGAAAGGTTAAAGCAGAAATGTGTAAGCGTCCCTTGAAATTTGTTCAGAACTTCAATCACAAACCTCAATACCCGTTTTTCAGCCCATCGACTGCATTTAAAAATTACAAAATGGTGGTAAATCGATTCGAACAGTATAACCGAGTTAAGAAAACAATAAATTAAAATTGATCGAGCAAAGCAATCACGCAAACTGCCAAGGATCGACCAACGCATGAAAAGGAATTAAAACTCTTATTTTCCCATGGATGACGCAAGAATTTTTGTTCTACTAATCGAATCAATTAGAAAGTGCAGATTAACTAATGGGAAAAGAATTTTCGATACCAAATAATCCCAGCCAACCAAGTAAAAACGACAGTATAACTATTCCAACCAATGGATCAATCAACCAATCAACCAACCAAAAGATCAATCAATCAATCAATCAGTGGATCAATCAATCAACCAAACGATCAATCAATCACTGGATCAATCAATCGACCAAACGATCAACCAATGGATCAATCAATCAATGCATGATCAACTGCCAATTAACAACAGGACCTCGAAAAATCGACTTCGAAATCGCGAATTCTCCAACAAAATCTTTGCATAAAGTCAGCAAAAAATAATTCTTTATTAGAAAATTGGCTCTTCAAACATATAAACCCAATCACGAACGGCATCCAGCTACAAACAGACATAATCTGCCCCATATGAGCTCTCTTCTCACTCTCTCGTTGACTTTGCCTCCAATTCTCGCACCATCTTCAACACACAAGGTGAAAGTCCGCGCGGCCTAAACAAAGCCCCTCACAAGCACCGACCTCGGCGCCGACCGATCAAAACACAAACCAGACAGTGAGACACAACACACAGACAGACACACACACACGCCAAGCATCATCAAAAACAACTTACTGGAGGAGAGCGTTGCTGCTGATGGCTTCCGGTGGCTTGTCGTAGCAGTGGAAGATCCCGACAGCTGGCTGCTGGCACTCTGCTGATCCAAATTGGCCCGCTTCGAACGAGTTACCCGTTGGGATAGGGCTGCAGACGGGGTTGGAGGTGCCATGATGACCACTTTTTATACTAGAAATAATAATAATCAACAGTCCGCATTTCAAATCGTGCGTTCTGCAAACAACGGTAGGCGTAACCGTAATTTATGATTGGCTTGTCTGCAGGCCACCACCAATCATACAGCATGATACCGCCCCTATTCAAGTAATAAACCAACCAAACAGGAGGTCCCACCTCCCGTTCCTCAGCAAAATAACACTTTTCTATTTCGATCTTACCGAAAAAAATTCGCCGCCAGCAAAAATTGATTCCCCCAGCCTGGGTTGATATGTTGACTTTTATCCGACGGTTGCCGTGAAATGTGGGCTTGATTTGGACATCTTGATGGAGTGGTGAGGAGTGTATGTGGAAGAGAAAAATGCTGATGCGCAAAGATTGGCGTGTGTGTGCTCGGTATTTGGATAAAGAAAAAAGTCAATCAAAAAAGATTGCTCCCAGGCACATCTCTTGAGCGGAGAGAAAAAAGGACGCCAAAGCAAATGGTAAACTGATCTAAAGTGAGATCTCCATTCCTTCCCAGCTGTGCAAATGCGAATCTGGCGGCACCAACGCCAACTTGTTTGCAGTTTGCGATTGGCCAATGAGAAGAAAGAGCAACCATGGCTTCAAGCCAATCGGACGCCGAGAACACCTTTTAGGGCGTGGTAAGCTGTCACCCCGCCCACGTCAATTATCGAGTCAATAATCAACCGATCGATCAGTCAATATTCAATCACACGGGGTAGAGTTTAATTTGGCAGCGGGCGGGAAGAAAATGTGTGATTCCGTAAAACTATTCCTTGTCAAACGTAAATTTAATCGATCTCTTTTGTAACAAAGCAAGATGATCGAATCCGGAGAGAGAGAAAATCTAGTTTTACTCAAGTTCAGTCACGTTGAGCAGTTTTCAATCAATCAATGTACTAGTTTGAAAGAACACAGAAAAGAGTATGAGGGAAGGGTTCCGGCAGGGGGCGCTCTGTCGCAAATTAATCGAAAACAGAACAGTCACTCCATAGTCAGCGACCTCTATATTGAACCTTATCGATTATTCTCTGTCATTTAGGATCTTGGTAATAGCCAAAACCTGTCTAGAAGATCGGACTCCAGGGTGGCCAGAAAAAACGTCGGAACTAGAACATAGATGGCGCTCATAATTATCGGGTTATGTAGCGTTACTATTTAAATACTGGCTGGACGCTGAACAGTCACTACATGACATGTGTCTGCACTCGCCTCGTTAGGTTTATTTCCAGAAAGAAACATGGGAAGCAGATGTACCCAGAGAAGGACGCAAAAGCATTCAGGAGTGCTATTTCCAAATAAAGTGCTGCGGTACAGTCTCAGATGCTCCAAAAAAGGTTCATACTCCACTTTGGTAAATGCGTATGCAGTTGGTACTACCAGAACACTCTCAGCGCCGGATGTACTTACTAATAACGAAGTACAAACACATCGTCCGCTTCGCTTCAATAAACGCCGAATGTAAAATTAAGCCGCACTATGCGAACGAATAACGCAACAACAGTCATCATCGAGATCCTTTCAGCTTGTCAAGAGGCCGGCACGACAGCTCGTTCCCCGCCACCACCACCGTGTCCGCCCTTCTGTTGCTGGGATTTGGCTTGAGACGCTTGCACCTTGGCCGATGCCTGAGAACGAAACACTTAATGATCATCCCGCAAAGCAGGCATACGGCCACGGAAGCCCTCAACAGATCAATCAATCAATCAATCAATCAATCAACCGATCGATCAATCAATCAATCGATCGATCAATAACTTACCTTTGCCTGTGCGGCATCACGGCGGCTTGCGTCTTGCAGTAGCTCCACATCCACTTCATCCGCCGGAAGGTGCACGTACCTGAAACACATGGAATTGATTAATTCACGACACCATACAAGCTTTCATAGAGAAACATGAATGAATTGCCAATCATCATCGCTGGATGGGAAAAGCGCAGTGACTGCATACAGTTGAGAGTATGATTGATTGATTGAATGGCGCATCATTAGGGTTTAGTCGTAGATTGCTTGATATGACAGTAAAAAATAACTCGTCGATGCTATTTCCGTTTTCGTACCGAATAACCGAGCCGCGGATGAAGATATTCCTCACTGCCAGCATATGCGGGAACTTCTCGGCGTCCGTCACCTCGACGTTCAGCAGTTTCATATTGAGATACTGATCCACAGAGTCGAGGGTTCCCAGCAGGCTCATGTCATTCTTCAGCTCAACCACAATTTCTTTCCCAATTAGCGATTTGAAGAAGGAATAAAAAAGCATTTTCCAGATGGTCAGTCCAGATGGTCGGTGGTCACAGTCAGGAAGGATTGCCAACAGGACGAAGTAACTCCGTAAAGCAGAAGCTGCAAAATAAAAATAAAAATTACCCAGTTTCGACAACAATGATCTGAAACAACACAGATAATGCAGTGTAATTGCTAGTTTCGTTTCAATGACATTAACTCGATGCTCTGAAAAGCGTCCTAATAACGCACTTCAAACAGTAGGCAATGTTGGAACTGCGTGCAAGCCTTTCCGGAGAGTACTAAACAGGATGAATAATGATCATAGAATTTGTAAGAACGCTCGAAGAGCAGTTGGAATAGCAAAAGAACCGGGGAAATCTAAAATCTGCTTACATTTTAAGTTGAGGTAAACCAAAACAGCCCATCAAACCAATCAAAGATAATTAAACCAACGAACGCTACACAAAAGACTAGAACATGCAATACTAAACCATTGAACGGTTAATAGAAATTCGAACGATTGGAAATAAAACAGAACTGCTATAATATGATCGTTTTTCAACTTTTTAGAATTCTTTTCGCATTTTTTTCTGCCTCTATCTCTCTGATCCCATATATCTCGCCTTTCACTTTGCCATAAAAATGCCACCCAAAAGTCGCGGAAAGGATGCGTCCACCAGCAGTGCCAAAACCCGAGTCAGTCCCAAGCGAGCACCGAGCCCCCGGAAGTACACAGAAGCGATGGAGGACCATGAAATTGAGCTGGAGTCGTTGTTCCAGCTAAATTTAGATGCCGCCTCGGGCGAATTGTGAGTCTTCCCCTTGTCCGTGGCCAGCAAATATGCTCCGTACTGAGAACAGTTTCACTTTAGGAAATAATTGTTGCGGGCTTCCGTTGATCGCTTGATTGGATGATCTGCTGTTGTATTACTGTAATTAGCTTTTGGGTGTTTGATTAATGTGTTTGCTGTTTGGGAAATTTGGCCATTGTTTTGATCAGCAGTCCAAGGATTGATTGATCGATTGAGTGGCTGGCATTAGCTTGTATTTGGGTGTTTGATTGATGTGTTTGCTGTTTGGGAAATTTGGCCATTGTTTTGATCAGCAGTCCAACGGTTGATTGATCGATTGAGTGGCTGTCATTTTGTTTTTTTTCCTATTATGGTTTGCGACTTTGCCATCAATGCCAGAGCGTTGCGTTGTGAACCCTGATTTCGAATATATTTCTCATGCTCTTTAATTTTGCAGGCCTTCTCAACAACTGTCGGAAAATCATCTGATTTCAGTGAAGACGTCTTCAGAAGCGATTACATCATCACTCGATGCGTCCGTCAACAATGTGCCTGATCAGCCTCTCAAGCTGCCCATGGTGCCGGAATTATGTGAGACATCTTCAGTATACGGATGAGAAATTCTTAATTCTCATGTAAACTCTGTTTCTGTGGTCGCAGTACGGAAACCAAAACGTCCTCCACAAAAAGCTCCTGCCAGAAGTGCTCCTCCCCGTATTGACCGTGTCGCTTCTTTCTCTGCTCAAGACGATGATGTATGTGCTGATTTTACTTGCTGTGGTAGATGTCATTGGGGTGTGCTAATGAAAATTGGGAGCATTACTCCCAACAAGGATGGCTTTCATTAAGTGATCACTTACAGCTTTAGATAGATTGATTGATCGATTGATTGACTGATTGATTGATTGATCGATTGATCGACTGATTGATTGATTGATCGATTGATTGATTGACTGATTGATTGATTGCTAGATTGATTGATTGCTAGATCGATTGGTGAATTGATTGATGGATTGATTGATTGACTCATTGATTGACTCATTGATTAATTGATTGATGTATGATGAATTGCAGTAGTGCGGACCCGGTCGCTGGATTGATCGATTGGTTGCCATACATTGCCATATTTAAACAGCAGATATTAGGACATGCTTAAGGGGTTTATTTTACTGTTACGTTCGTACTTATTAGCCTGATCCTTACCATTTTTCAGGTGGTACAAAAAGAAGCCCAAGCCCCACCCGTTCTACGTCGAGTCGATCGCTATGATGACCAGGATGCGGTTGACGCATTAGTTCGTGGATTTCAGGTTCGTCTGCAATTTCGGATCTTTGATTCTCTAATTGGAATTTTTTGTTGCACACAATTAATTGCGCCGTGTTTTCGCTGTAGCCGTTTCTATCGAACGATGGTAGCCATGCCGATTTTGCTTTCCCCCTTGCCCTGCCAGTTCCGGTCGTGGGAGTGGCCGAACATTCCGCTCTCAAAGGATTTCGTGACCAGATGACGGAACGCCAGCAGGAGTGCGAGGTGCCGTTGCCGGAGAGCGATGATCTCCATCGGTTTTTCATGGAACTACGAGGTAAAACTGTGTTCGCACACCCTGCAGATCAAAGCGTGCAACAATCACGGACAGACATAAACGAAAACACGCAATCTGTCGATGAACTATGCAGACAGACATACAGCCCCGGACAGACTGAAGAATAGTGCACAGTTTTCCAATGAGTTAGACAAGCAGACAAAGGTACAGTCATTGATTGATCGATTGATTGATTGATTGATTGATGAATTGCCCATTGTTAGAACAAGTATGTTAATGAAATAGGTAGGCAGGCATGCAGTCACGGACAGACAGGCATGCAGTCACGGACAGACAGGCATGCAGTCACGGACAGACATGAAGCAATAGACAGTTTGTAGATGAAGACAGACGCTGAACAGCCTGGAGATACTAAATTTGAATCTGGGTTTTCTATCCATATGTAGATGGTCAAGGCATCCATATACAGCTGCCAACACTAGCTTTCCCTGTGCAGCCGAAGGACTCGAGGACTGACGGTCAATTCGTTCTCGTTGGGCATCTCGGAGAAAACCCACAGACAGGAAAAACGGAAGTGGTAACTAGTAACAACAACCGCCGGCTACACATCGACATTTCACAGCAAAATGTCCCATCTCTCATGGCGGTAAGTCTTGATGGGCGAAAATCTCGAGCATTAGATAGAAATAAAGTCTCAACCCACTTTTTCACTCCCGGCCGCAGGAAGTATTTAACTTTCATCATACAAAAGATGAAGCGGACACCGGTACGGTCACCATGCAGGCGGTCGACATGGTTGCCTCGTTGGCAGGAAGTCTCAACTTCAAGGACAGCTCATTTGATCGTACGCATTTTTTGCATCTGCCAATATTTCTTCAAGAAAGAGATCTCTTGAGACACCTTTTTTTCTGCAGCTGCTGCACTGAGCATTCGCAGGAATAATGTACTGGATAAAGTTGAAAGTGAGCGGAGGAAGATTCTCGACTTGAAAGCCGAACGAAAAAGGAAACTAGAAGCGCCCCCTGCAGCGCCCCTTGCAGCATCGCTGGATCCTGCAGCCATGGGCACGACGGTTTCGCAACACGACGCGGCCACCGCTGAGCCGAGTTTCAAACGGCAGAAGAGAAAGCTGCCCATCAAACCAGCTCCGGCTGTGGTGGAACATTCAACTGCTCCTCCCAAAGGGACAAATTTGTCAGTCAAATGATCGGAAAGAGAACTCTGCCGATAAGAATTATCCATAAATTCACCTTGCTTGTGTTTCAAGTTGTCGATCTCAAACCCGGACTGATGATTTTGTAGAGCCTGGGTACGTTGTAATACCGAATCTGTCGCTCAACCTTTGATATAATATGATGAAAGAATAGAATAAACTTGAATTCATGACAAAAGAACGATGTCTTTGGTGTGACACGATCACATTAAGAGTGGCACATGGTCAATCAATCAATCGATGCAGTTTAAAAGCATCTCAACCCTTAACCGGCAGGAACAAAAATCGTTCCCATCGGCGGTGTTGACACGATCACATTAAGAGTGGCACATGGTCAATCAATCAATCGATGCAGTTTAAAAGCATCCCAACCCTTAACCGGCAGGAACAAAAATCGTTCCTATCGGCGGTGTCATTCGTTAATCAATCAATCGATGACTTGATGTAGATGAAAAGCGTTTCAGCCCTTAACCAGTAGGAACAAAAGCCTTAACCGGCAGGAACAAAAATCGTTCCCATCGGCGGTGTCATTCGTCAATCAACCAATCGATGACTCGATGTACATTAAAGCTTCTCAGCCCTTAACCAGTAGGAACAAAAGCCTTAACCGGCAGGAACAAAAATCGTTCCCATCGGCGGTGTCAGATGTTAATCAATCAATCGATGAGTAGGTGTACATTAAAACGTTTCAGCCCTAACCAGTAGGAACAAAAGCCTTAACCGGCAGGAACAAAAATCGTTCCCATCGGCGGTGTCAGATGTTAATCAATCAATCGATGAGTAGGTGTACATTAAAAGCTTAACCAGCAGGAACACAAGCCGTTCCCATCAGTGGTATTATTGTGTTAATCAGTCAATCGACACAGATTAAAGCTTCTCTATTTAGGCTGCGATATTCGGCTTTCAAGGTGTTATGACTTTTTAACCTCACCGTTTGTAGACGTTTCCCTTTTGACCATCAAGATGCTACAGCTATTTCGGAATTATTTCCGATTTACCCAGCAATGCACTGCGAGATACGTCTCGTCAAAAGTTGGTGTAACAGCGATACTTACTACTGTGCTTACTACTGTGCTTACTAATGTGCTTACTAATGTGCTTACTACTGTGCTTACTACTGTGCTACTTACTACTGTGCTTGCTACTGTGCCTACTACTGTGCTTACTACTGTGCTTACTACTGTGCTTTGGTGCTCAATGTCTTGCCCGCCCGGGAGAAACTCCTCGTTATCGGTTTTTCGCATATGTTAAAACTTCCTATTCGCAGGTCATCCCAACAAAATCTAGCAGCACTTTCTACTTTCGAGACGCTAATACGGAGGGACCATCTAAGAATTATATCTTACTGGTATGCACATCAGATCAGCTGCTGGTATCACACGTGGCTATATTACAGCGCGATCTGAGATAAGCGATTCATCTCGGTCCGTGTGTAGAGCTATGGGAGATCGGGCTTAATGGCTTAAATAGGATAGCTATATTATGGTCAGACGTACAACCGAAGTTTATACTCGACTGTTGTATTGAAGCACTTGATTGATTGGTTGATTGATTGAAGCAGTTGATTGATTGTTCGTTTGTTCATGTAATCTTTAGGTAGTCCCGCTTGCCACTTTTTGCCTTGGAACATGGCAACTTTATCGGCTACAGTGGAAGTTGGGTCTGATCGAGGAAAGAACAACAAGAATGAGGGTGTCTCCGTTATCCATGGAAGATTTACCTGACGAGTAAGTCTGGTCAATTTTTAGCCGGATACGATTTCACTGTTGTCATTTGAATGAATGATTGATTGATTGATTGATTGATAAATTGATTGATTCATTGATTGATTGATTGATTGATTGATTGATTGATTGATTGATAAACGTATAATTGCCTCACTCTGTTGTCTTAAAAATTATCCTTCGTACTTAGTACTAACTACTAATTACTAAATAACTTCAAATATACCGGCGGAGTTAATTTAAGGGAAAATGTTTTTTATTTAAAAGAAAATTCACATGTTCAGCATTCAGTCGATTTTAAATCATGAAATTTATTTTTATTCAAAGTAAAAACCGATTTTTGAGCAATTAAAAAAACATCTCTTAAATACACTTAAACAACACGGAATTGAGTGCTAGAGATCATGAATAATAAATGATTACTGCATCTTTCGAAATAGAGAGACAATTCTGTTGAAAGGTTCCATTGATAATTCATTAGTTCTGTCCGGTTGTTCGATTGAACTGGCATTTATTATTGTTATTATTAGTGCTTGGGTTTTCGATATTTCCAGTTTAGACAAAATTCGTGAAATGGAATACCGACTCGTTAAACTCACCGGTGTGTACGATCACAACCGGGAAATCTACATTGCCCCGCGGAGTCCCGTCACTTCGGCGCATGGTTCCGGCGGCGGACTGGTCTCCAACACTTCCACACATGGCGCGCATGTCATCACGCCCTTCAAAGTTTCTGACTCCGAGTATGAATAAATAAGCCTCTTTAAGTGCTCCCGGTCTGGTTACTTCACGTGTTTTTACTGCTGTCTGTCTCGCAGTACGACCATCTTGGTGGATCGCGGATGGGTGCCGAAGCGGCTGACCAATCCTCAGACGCGGCTTCAAGCCCAACTTCCCGGAGAGGTGACGGTGACGGGGGTACTTCGAAATTCAGAGACACGGAATGCCTTCTCGCCGGACAATGTGCTCGACTCTAAAATCTTCCAAGTTCGTGATATTGAGGCGATGGCCAACTTCTTGAAGACCGCACCAGTATATTTGGATGCCACTTCAGGTGTGTGTTTGTTTTCACTTCTGACGAACTCTCTATAGGCGTGCCTCTATGGATGTATCTCTATCCGACTGACGACCTATCCGATCCACATGTCTGTCTGTCTGTTTGCCTATCTATCTGTCTGCCTGCCTATCTGTCTGCCGGCCTGCTTGCCTGTCTGTTTGTCTGTCTGTCTGTCTGTCTGTCTGTCTGTCTGTCTGTCTATTTGTCTGTCTGCCTGTCTGTCTGCCTGTCTGTCTGTCTGCCTGTTTGTCTGTCGGCCTATTTGTCCGTCTGTCTGTCTGTCTGACTGGATTATAACTCTTTTCAGAAAACGATATCCCGGGCGGACCAATAGGCGGTCAAACTATTGTCCACCTCCGGAACGAACATTTCAACTACGCCCTGACCTGGTACTCGCTGTCTGCTTTGAGTGCTCTTTTATGGTATTTTAAATATGTTAAGCGCCGTTCTTTCAAATAGTATATTAAAAGCCAGGTAGTATCTTGTTCTTACATTGTAACCGTTATGGCCGATTGAGTTTTACACCATTTACGTTGTGTCTCGTTTACTATCCTGTCGTTGTGGATATACTGATAAGGCTGAAACACACACTCGAGATGATGAGGACAGAGACGGACAGACGTGATTGTGCAGTTAAATATCCGATTACCGGTTGGGATGAGTTTTTGTTGCCTCTAACCTAGTGTCCGTCGCTCAACCATATGCTGAGTATGGGGAAAAGGTGCAGAAAAACAGCTTGGTTTATTGGCACTGGGGATTTATATTTCACACGGAAGCATCTTTGTCCCGGTAGAGCAGTAACAAAAAACAACATCGAAGTCGGTATGGAAGGGCCATTGCAACTGCTGTGGCCCTCAACGAAAAATATCCTCGCGTTACCCGTCATTTCTTACTTGTAAAGGTTTTCGTCACATTATCCCTCAAAATCATATCACACCACCATGGACACTGGCTCAGTTCCCATCCGAGACGCTGCTGTTACTCGTATGCCGTACAATCCAAATGTGTCTGTCGCGTAAGTTAAAATTTTCACATATTTAAGAAAACAATCGACGTCCTAGTGAATGAACGGGTAAACAAGCGACAGACAAAGGTAGGCTGACAGGCAGACAAACAGGCAGATAAACAGAGAGACAGACAGATAAAAAAACAGACAGACAGACATACAGACAAACATACAGAAAGACAAACAGAAACAGACAGACAGACAGACAGATAGACAAACAGACAGACAGACAAGTGGAAAGGGCTGAGGGATAAGCAGATCGACAGTAATATTCCAGTATATTGATTTCACGTTCCCTATTATTAGGCTTCCTGCGCCTTGCTACATGGTCGGAGAGGTCGAACTGGTCTACGTCTATTTCGGAGCCGGCTTCGTGCTCCCTATTCTGGCGCTACTTTATGTTCAGTTTTCGTGGTTCAAGCGATTTCTATTTCGGAAGCTTATGCAGCACAACTTAATGTGCGGATGGTCCGTTCCAGTTGGGGAGAACTCCGTCATGGATGAGCGAGAAGCTGGTTTGAAACGGTCAGGAGCCGAGCGAGTTCGGCTTATTCGGGAAGCCAAGGCCAGACAATCCAAATGTGTGGTATTGCTCACGCAAGCGGCCTCCTCACAAGGATTGCTTGGTCAGATACTGGTGAGAACAGCGAAGTTCCCCGTTGAGTTTGCGTGTCAACTCGAATGTTTCCATATATTGCAGATGGCTATTGCTATTGTATGCAGCGGGACATCCTTCGCCATTTACCTGTCGACAGTGACTTGGTAAGCACGATATTGATCAGATATCTGACGGTGAATCTCGAATTAATTGATCGCTTTCTAGGCCAATTAAGAGCGTTGAGTTCTGCGGGACACTGCCCAATATCTATCAGCCCGTTGATTTTACGATTAACGCCTACCTCTTACTGTATTTCATCATCAGGGTAAGTACTTAAGATCGATGACCAACATCTGTTCAGATGATGTATTGTGTTATTACAGCTATTGGGAAACGAAAAGAAGGTAGACATAGTGCTGCGCTCAATGCATTCAATTGTGGACTACTTTACAATACCGGGAGTCATTTTGAGCGTCATACTAAACCGGTACTTTGTCGGTAAGGTTCCCACTGAGACTTATCTGTCTGTTTGTTTGTTTGTCTGTCTGTAACTCCTCTATCTGTCTGTCTGTCTGTCTGTCTGTCTGTAACTCCTCTATCTGTCTGTCTGTCTGTCTGTCTGTCTGTCTGTC
>LRSR01013314.1:0-13678 GCA_001579985.1 Hypsibius dujardini
TGATTGTCGGGCCGCGTGCAGGTGCACCGACAACCACACAAACCGACGTTCAGGAACCGCTCAATTTTACCGTTGGGGGGCCTTATCGTGTTCCGACGCGCCGCCCCCGCAAAAACCCGGCGCCTCGGAAAAAGTTGTAGCAAACTACTACGCGCGGTCGGTGTTTTTCCGGTGGAGGGCAGTTGTTGGACACGCCCAACATGTCCCCATAACCAATCATGATAGTTCTTTAACTCACGAGTATCATATTTAGTTTGTAACTCTGTCCACTCTATTAACCCTATTCTGATGTATGTGCCATTTACCTTCATTTCTATAGTTAAAACTTTACTATATAATAATGTGTTTTATTATTTCTACAGTCAGTTCTACTTCTTCTTTCCTTTCTTCCAGTTTATTTCTCTAATGGTCTTTACTATCAGTCTAATAAACTTGTTAACTATCCAACTGACGGTTGGTAGACCTAACAGACATAATGACATAATGACATGAGTATTTGACAGGGTATGCTAGTGTCATGACATGCTGCGTAACTATCCGCTAAGTTTTTATATAGGCCTTGTTTCATAACTTGCCAAGCCTCTCCGTCTTTCTGTGAGTCCGTCTGCCTGTCCGTCAAATATGATAACGAAATATTTTAACTCACCAAGTACCGTTAAAATTTTGGTCTACGTTCTACCGGACAAGTCAATGAAGACATACACGGTGCACTTTCAATAGATTCACGAGACAATTATCAATTTAGTTGAGGAGTTCACCACCTTCGTCGGACCGTCAATGGTCATTCCCGAATTTGAGCTGCCCACAATCTACGGGTTAAAAGACACCTTCCAAACATCTGAAACGAAAGGTAGACTAACTTAGATTTTTGTAATTTTCTCTTTTTCTTTTATTGTAGTTTTATGTAGTTTATACAATGTGCTAGGCTCTAAAAGTTCATGCTGTTTGCATCTTTCAAAAATCTTCAGAAAGATCCAGGAATATGGTTTAGCGGAGCGCTATCACACCGACGAAAGTTTCCGTGGGGAATGTAAGATGGCGAGGGCTCTAGCTTTTGTATCTCTGCAAGATGTCAAGAAGGTTTGGAAGATGATGCACGGCAAGCATAACTGTTCCTTCCGCATGGACAGTGACTTGAGCCAATACTTCCTGAAAACCTACATTGGTATGGGGACAACTTCGCAACTTTTTCGAGACACTTCGCGGCGAGCAGGGTCTTTGGGATCTCCGCTTATCCAAACTGAACGTCAGCGATACAATCTTAAGGTAAAAAAAACTATCTGAATTAAACAAGAGAATTGAGTCAGTTGTTGCACGATATGCTAAAACGGATACTCTGCAATACGGAATGAACATTTTGTTGAACGTTTTGCTAAACATTGAGTTGAACGTTTGAGCTGTCCCAATTGATTACCCTTTTTGTTTGCGGGATTCTAGATTATTGGTCGCTCGAGTAGGTTTTGACATTTACTGCTCGATTATTCTTTTGACAATACCCCTTTGAGGTGGAGCTCATTTTTATTCTGAACAATATGTTTCATGTTTGACTATACCAAGCAAACGCTCTGGGTTGAATCACTATATGGGTTGAATCAGTCGGGTGGCGGAGGGCGCCGCAGGCGGTGTGCGTATTGGTGAATGAGTGTTGTTTTCGACTTACACTCGTGGCGCCCTCCGCCACCCGACTGATTCAACCCATGTAGTGATTCAACCCAGAGCGTTTGCCTGGTACCGTGGGCGCGAAGAAGTCCCTGAGCGTCAAACTAATTGTTTTCCAACGGCCATTTGCTCACTGATTTGACTCAGACATCGTTCCCCAACTATAACATCATTTATTTCCAATCGAATTTAAATTTAAAGTTGAAGTACTCTACGAATTTTGAAATACGACATTCAAAATTTTCAGCATGTCCCTCGTAAGCGCATATTGGCTTAGTTGGTATGGCTAGCTAGCGCTGTCATATATGGAATGAACAATAAAGGGACATTTATTGGGTTATTTAATGCTGGCAAATCTATCTTAACCGTCATGCAGGATATTGTGAATGGAATCAATGGACTAAACTGAGAAACTGTCTGTGAGGACAGACTGTCCGTGGCCAGAATATCTGGGGAGAATCATTCCACTTGGCCACAAAGTTTATGAGGTCAGAATGTCTACGACCAGAATGTCTGGGGACAGAAAGTCGGGCGGGACACATGGAAGGGATACATATCATAATAATGGATGGCTATAGTCCTGACCATTCCCCACTATAGTAAATAACTACGACCTTTCTCCCTACCAAAGTTTAATGACGGCACCTGCTATTATACTTTTAAATGTTGAATCCGTTCAATTACGTACTAACCTCAATAACACTTAATCCAGTCAAAAACCGCCCGGAGATCCTTACTGAAACCCAGTTTGGTCGACCCTCACCGAAAAACCTTTGTGACACCCACTCCGTACCACCGCCCACCCGAGAACTTTAGGGACGCCCGTTCGGTCTACTACGGACTGGAAAACCATATTAGGATTCCCCGGTTGTTAGGTGTCAGGACTGTGTGTCGCGAAGGTACTACGATTGGCGTTCGACCGCAGGAGGTCTCGCTAAAGTTTTCCGGCCAATGCTTTGCCGGAGTGGCTGTCACTAAAGTTTTTCGGTTGGTTACGGACTGTGATATGTGTTACCAAATTTTTTAGATCAGTGGTAAACAGGAGTGAATCCCCCTAAAGTATTATGATTGTTAGTCAATGAAGTGGGTGTTAATGAGGTTCATCGCTATTTTTTCCAAAGCCAATTGCAACCCGTTTTGGCAAACCGTTTCTTGGGAATAACCTCCAAAAAGCGGCTTTCTGGGATACTGGTCGTTCGGAAAAAAAAACGATTTTCTGGAGACTGGGTTGCACGATTTTTAAGGGTTGGATACGGCATCTGGCAAATAATCTGTTTATTGTCACATGGTTCACCCTTTGCACCGATTGACGTCTGTCACTCCTTCTGTGTGACCGTCCATGCACCTGTGTGTCGTTCGGTTTTGGACTTTCATCCAACCGATCACTCGTCCGTGCAGCTTTTGTACTTCTGTCCATCAGTAGTTATTTTCGGGATTGTGTTCTCTAACCCGTCTGTCAGTCGTTCCTTACGTCCGTTAACCGTCCGTTAAACCGTTCATCCGTTAATCGCTCGGCTCGTCCAACTATTAGTTCATTTGTCTGTATGTTCGTTTGTCCGTCTATCGGCTCCGATGATTGTCCTTTCATTCACTTTTCTATTAGTTCGTGGATTTATTTCTTTTTTGTTCGTTTATCTGTCTTTGTTTATTTTATACACCCTTACCTGCGTTCAACAAACGCAACGCAACAACATATGTTATATCAAGGACTGACAAACTGACAATCCCAAATTTTTCAGTAGATGGGCGTTCACGGTCACAAACATTTTGGACAAACGGACATACTTTTTCCAGACGTTCTTAACGTAGCCATACTGCCCACACAACATTTTTCCATTATTTCACTGCTGAAAGGACAGCCGTGGGCTTTAACCATGTGGCCTATGGAGATTATTCCATTATTCCATCCATCCATCTATTACATCTTGCTACGTAGTTCTTGCATCAGAACTAACCACTGGAAATTTGTATAAGCTTGTGCCAGAACTCACCAAATTTTGCATAATGGCATAAGCGGCACGATGGATTGGAATTTTTTTTATCGGGAATCGGGATTACCAACCGTGAAGTAAAAATCCGTAAACTCTTTTTTCGCCCACAACACACTCGGCCATCTGTAGAGCTGATCTCTCGCTCGACAGCGAACCGTAGTTGAACACAATCTTTGTCCAAACAATGTGTCTGGATCTGTCTGATTCTCGGTCTTCGTCTCCAAATTCGTCCCCATTTCGTTTCCAGTTCCGTCATTCTCGTTGTGTTCGTTCCTGTATCCACTTGTGTCTGTCTCGGTCTTTCATAGAATGTACGCTGTATTATAATCAAGCTGCTGTGTGCGTAATGTAACGGACGGAAAAGGAATCATTCTGTATTATGTACAGTACACTGTGGAAACCGTATTTTAGAGTCATATCCTCTTGAAGAACGTGAACCCATTTTTTACTGTCCCCAGAAAACCGGTCGTTTTGCGAGACGTTTAAAATCGACGATGACAAGCCATGTGACGCAATTGGTAATAACGAGAAACAGCATTGAAAGGCTACTGTAGATGGTCAATCAGTGCGGCTGACAGTGCAATAGTTCGCTCGGCGAGATAACGTTTGTCAATGAAACTTGCAGCTCGGAAAGGATCGTCCACAAGCTGGACATGTTTTACCTTCCGAAATTACCACCCGGAGCGAGCCTTTCCGAGCTGCAAGTTCAGTTTTATTGATGAAACGCCGTTCATGCCAATTGTGTAGTCTTTCCCAGGTTTGATCCCGGCAACGCCAAATGTTTTTCTCTGGCATACTTTGCTTATTCGTAAAAAGACAGCCCTGAAAAATGGCGACCTTCGAGCCTATTTTTGTCTCGGTGAAGGTGACGGATGATTCCTTCATGGCAGGAGGTTTCGATAGAGATCCAAAATCGAAATGGAAAAAAATGTTAATAGTGTTACATCACCAATTATATGTCCGTCAACCCGGATGATTTCAGAGATATTTGTCTCGGCTTCATTCGGCAAAAGCCTAGGCTGCGCTTGGGTATTGCCCGATTTTGCAATTGGCAGTATCCCTGAGAAACACTCCGAACCGGATCAGTGCGAGTTTGTCTGAGGCTAGTATATCCACAACCAAACTGTTTGGAGACAGTTTCTTCGCCATACCACAATTTTTGTAGGGACAGAACGTTTGGGGACAGTCTCTTCACTTGATTACAATGTCTGTGAGGACAGAATCTTTACGGCCAGAATGTCTACGGCCAGAATGTTTTAGTACAGTCTCTCCACCTAGACAGAATGTCTGTGAGAACAGAATGTCCATGGCCAGAATATCTGGAGACAATCTTCCCGCTTGGCCACAGAGTTTGTGAAGACAGAATGTCCATGACTAGAATGTCGGGGGACAGAAAGTCGGGCGAGACACATGAAAGGGAGACAATGTCGAGGGGACAGAATGTCTGGGAACACAACAGGGTGCCAAAATGGGGCACTGCGATTGCCACTGCCATACCAACACGTTTGTTATACACCTCTATACCAGGGGAATAATGGCAGATGCTCTTTATCGAACATGCCACCGCCCGGTCATGCTGTCGTTCTTCTGCAGTTTGATGTTCAATCTGGAGTGTCTAGCATTGGAGATCTGTTCGTTTCTTGTACGCCTATTGTATGTTTATTGAAAACCATCTTCAATAATATTAAGTCAGCCCTTGAGTTACGCCATATATCTGCTGTTACAGACTTGCTTGCAAGGCCGTCTCGTTTCTTGTTCCGCTATTAACCCTCTCAGGACTGGGTGTTTTAACCCCCCCCCCCCTTGAGGACGGGGTTGATCTACTTAGGATCACTTGCGTGTAGGCTGCTTGATGCGCTTGTATGCTAATAGCGGCATTGATATGGCAGTTTCCTTGTAAATGTCGAATTGTCTTTGTACACACAATGTATCGTACTCGCCAGCAAGAAAACCACAACAAAGAAACCTACACTGGTGGTGCGCATTGGGCAGCGTGCTCGGGCTTCCCAATAATTTAAGTTTTTTTGTGCGGGATCTAACATCAGATTCCTTTATCTGCCCATCTAAATTATGGGCATCCGAGATGGCTTGAGAAGTGTCGTTCCAAAAAATTGAGAAAAAAATCGTATTTAATGTGAAAAAATGTCGAAGAAGAAATATGCTTTGCCTGATCCATTTTGGATCATCTCAGATCCTGATTTTCGTTGTGAAATTTGTGAAATTGTGTTGGGAATTCAGGTAGAGCGACAAATTCTAAGATCAAACACTTTGATTTCAATGAAATCGGTTGAAATTCGTTTCAGGCGCCTATTCTCCCGTTGAAGTGATAAGAAGGACACGCCCCGTTCTCAGAGGGTTAAAAAAAGTTAAAAATACATATGGATAAGCCAAACTAGTTACTGATTAACACCGACGTTTGGCGTGCATAAACCTCTCATATCAGCCTTGGGTTGCACCAAGAAAAATGAAGACAAAAACAAGGCATTTTTATCATGACTTCCCTGGTTGATTCCCTGCCTCGTCCATAAACAGTCTTGAACTTAAACTTTCAGTATGAAAAATTATTGAGTTATATGTTATATCATCGATTTTATAAAAGAGGATGGTAATAGTCTTGACCATTCCCCATTAAAGTATAAAACGTTCTTTAAAGTACGGTCGCTTTCAATTAAGAGTTTGAATTAAAGAGTTATGTATGTTTAACTAACGCTCATGTGAAGGCGAGTTTATGGCAAGTTGTTGACTTAAGAAACTGTAAACGTTGTGGGCTTTTTTAAATTATGAGAGTTACCACTTACATGTGGTATACCGCCCATGAAAATAGCTTTTATATTTAGCTTTAGGCTTATCACCATATCCTAAATCAGAACAACGACCATCGGTCGGTCCCTGAGATTAACACTGGAATATGGGCTTAAGCCGACCGGGTCGTGCGGGTAAGAATAACAACTCGAAGAAGCGTGACACCCTATTAGGCGTATCTGAGACCAGCCATCATTATTTATTGAGTCAGAAACATAAATTTAAAAACAGTAAATTTAATACCTTACGATACAACGGATGATTAATTGATTTACTCTAGCGTAAAATTATGTTTTATTTTTTCAGCATCTTTACCTGCGTTCAAAAAACGCAACGCAACAACATATGTTATATCAACGACCGAAAATTAACAATCTCAATTTTTTCAGTAGGGGAGCGCAAAAATCATTATGCGTTTGTCCAGCGACATATCGCTCCTGGTAGTAAACAATTTATTCATCCTAGTGCTTACAGCCTTGCAAACTAACTGTCTTCTCGAACACGTACGGAATTAATGCAACGGTTGTAGGTAGAATTGCTGGGGCTGCACCGTTGTACCTCCTGCAACATCTTCCCCCAGAGGAGTAGCGTATTGTGGTACCTGCCTCTCAATTCCGCCAAGAATCCTTTCTGGAACTGTCAGCCGGCTGTGACCCCATGCACGTCTAATGACAACTTCTCCCAAACCCTCAGTGTCACTGGGTTAGCTCTTCCATTCCAAAATGAGATAGTTAGTGGAATCACTGTAAGTGTGGGGCAATAGGGCAAACACGAAAGCCCTATGTGTAGCAAGATAGACTTCTAGTTTTATTGCCATACACTCTTTACTCGACTGAAATGGCTGTTCTTGAACAGTCGCAAAAAATTACTCCAAGCTTTAATAATCAGATCAAAGATTGATCAGCACAGAAGAGGCCTCAGTAATTATCAGTAATTTTTTGCAAACGGACATACTTTTTCCAGACGTTCTAAACATAGGCATACTGCCCACACAGTATTTTACAATGAGATCAACAAACTGTCACATATTCGGGCCGATTCCAATATTCCACTACCGTAGCAGGAAGGTGGCTGTGCCTGAGGGCCTTTACCATGTAGCCTCAGGAGTTTATTCCATTATTCCATTGAGAGTAAGAATCTGTTTACTCACCACACTTCTTGCTTCACAGTTCTTGCATCAGAACTAACCACTGGAAATTTATATAAGCTTGTGCCAGAACTCACCAAATCTCTGGATGTATACGACACTGGCTGTCCGGACTGGGACACTGGTTGGATACAGCCTAGGTCCCTATGCGAATTTAGCATGGGTCGATCTCACACCAATATGGTTTCCACTCTGGTTCACCCTGTTTTTTTTCAGCGATTTCGTACAATCGAAAACTGAGTTACACTATATGTGTCGTTTTTATAAACCGATGGAACTGATTAATTCATTTTCGAGAATTCACGTCAGCCACATTCGGAAATTAAAAGCAATAAAAACTAATTTAACAGAGACAAAACATTATCAGACGAACAAACTTCCAATTCTTGACACTAAGCTATGCGATCTGCACACAGACGTAATCTCTCACGTCAACTGAGATACTTTCTCAAGATCTATCCACGTGGAACCTTAATAGAATAAGGCTGCCTGGCACTAGGCAGAAAAGTTTGAAAAATTCAGCTTTTTCTAGACCACATTGTGACGAAAAGACAGGCTGGGCGATTTTAGCTTAGAACCAGCCTGTTCCAGCCCTTTTCAGGCTTATTAAAGTGTCTAGCCTGGAACCTAATCGGAAAAAATATTTGATTGTTCGAGAAGCTCTTTGATGCAGTCAACTGATATTGTTAAACTTGTATGGAAAGGACCGGGAACTGAGCAGACTGATTGCTATGTCCAGTGGGGCTCTTGTAACAGAAATTGATATCCATTATGTAGTATGCAGTATTGAAATTTGGGCCCATTGGACTTTTCCTAAAGCAGCAAAATACTATACATTTTTTGGCATTACTAGAATATTGTCAAGGGCGGGGTTAGGAGCTCTGAATAGAAAATTTAATTAATCGACGAAAATATGGATATTTCGAGAATGTTAACCTTTTCAGTTCACAACATTATGAAAAGATTGGCAATATCAGAATTTCTATCCGACGTTCGAATTTCGAAATTGATTGGTCAATACAATCTATTTATGGAAATATTTATATAGTGAACACTCGGAGCACGCTCCCCACATCCTTAGAGTTTATTGAATTAATTGATTAGGTTCAAAAAGCATAGTATTTAACTTATACGCAAGGAAGTGAGGCGTTTACGCGGTACACACCTACTCAGTTTGGGAATTGTTATCCGAGTAAATAATATGGATACCTTGTTGGTCTCTGAATTCTAAGCGGAAATTTTCATACATCTATTTTGCATCCGTAAATACGATCGCCTGTACGTGAATGCAAGAATCAATGCTTCAACGATGTGGGGAAGCGGATTACCGTCACACTGAACAAGAGCTAGAGTTGGGCTGGCAAGACCAAACTACTGGAAATGGATGTGTCTTTTTTTTCGTCAGTGTTTACATACTAATTGACCGTAGCAGAGAGGGGCCGGTGGGACGGTTGCTTCGATCCGATGTCTCTCCGAAAGTCGATGGAAGCCTATTTCAAACTAAAAACGATACGCTTGTTCTCATTTTTTTCAGCCCTATCACCGCTATTTGAGCACATGACAGTGTTGGACCACGCCCAACAAGTCCCCATATCCAATCATTATAGCTCTTTAACTCACTAGTACCTTGCTAAATTAGTAAATCTATCTACCCTATTAACCCTATTCTGCTGCTACAGCTAATTACTTGTACGTAATTCTGATGTATGTGCTATATACTATCACTTCTATAGTTAACACTTTTACTATATAATCATATGTTCTATTAGTTTTAAGGGCAGTAATATATCTTCTTTCCTTTCTTCCAGTTCTCATTCTCTACATATCTATATTTTTAGTCTGATAAACTTGTTATCTATCAAACTTCCTGTTGATAGACCTAACAACAGATTTAGTGAATTAAAACATTACTTCTAAAATATCCAAAAAAATTTGATGTCCACGTGCGCTCTGTCGGTGTCTCCGAAATAGTCCATTTGGTATTATTGCCTTTTTACTTTCCGTTCGTTTACCTCTCATATTTATTTTCGATTTGTATTTAGCTGAAATATTTATATCTCAATCTAAAAACTAAAAACGTAGGAAGTATTCCTCCAAATAAAAATGACATAGACTTCATAATATCAGGGCGTAAGCACGAAACTCAAACAATAGATTACGGTAGTCCGGTAAATTTGTAGTTGACATTTCGGTTTATTTTGTATGTAATATTTTTCTTATCTTTTTCGTATTAAACCTTTTTTTTATTTTCTTCACATGGTTTTTGTATGTCACGCCGTGCAGGTACGGTTACAGGGAAATAAGAGCGTTTACATTGAGAGACACTCCTTCAAACGGCTAATAAGCTAATCATTGCGTCAAGAGTAACCGCAATGCAACTCGTGTTGAGCTTATGAAACTACTAAAGAGGAACGAGGGCTCAGTCCATATTAGGCGGCATCAGTCATTTTTTGTTAGTGCAAATTTTCTAAAAATTCTTTCAAGAGCTCCATGTTAGTTCGCCTGTCCGTCCAATCAGCAATTTGTAAGCTGGTTCATTCTTTAATGATTTCCTTCCATTAAAGTGCTTACGTGCAGCAAAACATATTCCCCACAGCCTTGCATGTTTTCCCAGTAGCCAGACCGGTTCTGCATACAGGGTCATTCGTAGCCGGAGGAATTGGTTTGGTGCATGGAGTAAAGCCTTTGCTTCTGCAAGTATCTGCCGCCGGAATGGTAGGGACGCAGCAAAACAGTCCAGTTGCCGCGTTGTAGAGATAAGACTTAAGAAAGTCTACTTTGCCACATTTTCCTATTGCTCCAGACGCTGTGAAGCACTGCGATGCGTCAGCGGCTGTGCAGGACGAAGACCCGCGATTTTCGCAGGTTGAATCTTGTAGTACGGTAGGGACTGGCTTTGTAGTAGGCAGCGCTGTAAACAAGTTGTCGTGTATGGGTAATAGCTGCCGATCAAATGGAACGTTGTAACTCATCCGTCACTTACAATACGGTGGCTGCGCCTGTGTAACACCTGCCACAGTTTTTCCTGCGACTCGCGAATCAACTTTTTTTTTATCTGAGAGGGGCACCCGTTTTCCTTTTAGACCTGGGTAAAGAAACGTTACTTGTAAGAATATTATCATTTAAAACCCTTAATGTTTTTACTTACCTGCAGACATGTCGTGAGAGTCTAGACTCTTCCTCTTAATTGCCGCAACTCTTTGACCATTTTTAGCTATGACCCTTGAATCTCTTGATTGCCGTTCATCGACGGCAAGAGAAAAAACAACGAAACACACAATCACCAAACACAGACTACTTAAAGGTGAAGAAGACAAGTAACCCATCATTGATGTTTCACTTGAGCACGTTAAAGTTATACAAATTTAGAAACTTATGAATGACAAACTGAAACAAATTGTGTGACCATTAATATACCAATCTAAACAACTCGATACACAGGTGTGATTGGTCGTGGCTATTAGCCATCTTGGCATTTGTTAATTTTGGATGCGTGTCGCTAGGATTTACAGTTTGCGTAATACCTTGGCGAGACAATTGCCAAGGCCTCCCTTGAAGCACGCCTCCCTTGAATTGCACACCGGTGGCTTATTTCGGGTAATAAGTATTTGGACTCAGGCCTGATGAAACCAGCGCTCTTAGTAGGTTGGAAACAGCAGTGAATTACAATATCATACTATTTGGTTATAAAATAAACGACATGATTTAGAAAGTATTATCGTACGGACCATGTTATTAACCCGTTGAATTAGCAACTACCTGTCACGCCCACAATTTTTTTGAGGAATTTTAATCACATCTGTTCTCTATCGATATCAAATAACGTAGAAAAAAAATTAAATGCAAACTGTGATATGCTTTTCTTCAAAAATTAAGGTGACCTTCAAAGTAGTTTCGCATTCCACAGTTAATCCGTAGATCGGGGTGGTTAATTGTTCAGATCAATTACAATGTTGTACTTTTATTTCGTGGTTACTCTAAAACAGATCCATAAGACTTTCTTCGGCCTGCTGTAAAATGCGGAGCTCTTCAAAGCTAAACATGGGCTTTCAAAAATGTTAGAATGCCGATTTTTGAACAAAAAAAGCATTTGGAGTTTGGCATAATAAATGTGGACGTATACGAATAGGTTCATTGCGAGCGAATTTTGTGAATTAGACTTCACCTCTCACAACGTAAAAAATCATGATATGACCTTCCGGTGAACTCAAGTCATCCCACATTTTGCTAATTTGTCTCAATATACATTTGTGATGGAAACAGCTCCATCCCTAAATATTTTTTTGGAGCATTTGAAAATGTTAGGTTGGATACCGGCCGGTGTCAGCAAAATAAAAAAACAATATTACCACTAGGGTTGGGTTTACATGGGATGGGACGTCCCATTTCGTATTCCACCAGCCTACTACGGGATGAGAAATGGGATGTATCGATAGGCTAGAACATGATTGAACGCTCTGCTCATCTCCGGTTTAGGCAAGTTACTGGACGACTTTGCGACGCGGGTAACCGTTGCATTGCGGTTTGGGGTGTTATTTATTTACTTCATAAATGCACATGCGGCAAACAAATCGATGAAGACGGTCACAACAGAATTTATTGCAAGTTCAACTAGCGTCACTAAAGCCGCCACTCTTTGTTGAACAACGTATGCTGACTTAACATCATCATTATTTGCCTGTCTGTTTGTTTGTCTGTCTGTCTGTTTGTCTGGCTGTCTGAGCTATGCGCAGCTTAAACCGACTTAAACCGCAGCGACTAAACCGTACAAGCTCGGGCGGTTACAAATCTTTTTTGACAGCATGCTGCGAACTCACATATTTCATCATCGCAAAACCAAAGCAAAATCCTACACGCCAACGGAAGCAGACCTGCTGCAAAACGAACAAGATGAAAACCGAATTTGATTTGAGCAGGAGGAAACGGGGAGCGTCGACAATAGTTAGTGCTACAGGAACATAGTCGCGGTGGAACGATTTTGAGCAACAACGATTACAACAAAGTCGCAATTACGCAAATCAACTCCGGAGGGAAGAGCTAACACGGCAGGAGACCGCACGGAAGAAACAGATAAGCACACGACCTGCACCAGTACACAAACCAAACTCGAATTGGGTGCCGCCAGGAGCGTATGTTCTGCAACAACAAGCCGAGACCGTAAACAAACCAAAGTAAAAATTGGGGGTCTCAAACCACACTTCGAAATTCCTCGCGCGTATGACACTTCAAATATCAAAACCAAATATGCAAAGACAAAAGAGATTCCAATGGAGCTCATGTTGAGTCACCAACAGTATGTTAGCGACCATCAAATCATAATTTCTAATCTTCCAAACGAAGGGATTCATCATCTGGATTGTCAGGCACGGCAAAATCGGGCGGTTCTAATTAACGTTCTCGCGAAACAGTCAGGCGTCCGCGCAGCTCAACTAATTGGTTTTGACCAGTGTCACAGCTTGGTCGCACATGGAGCAATGGCTCTCATATATCAGTGCGAGGCAGTGAACGTTACGGTCGGAGCAAAACGAACGGAGTGCGGAATAGAACCGACAGTGTGAAATGGATCTCTCAGTCTGGACGGATACATCATAATCCGTAACTTCTTTCCATGCTTACATGACGGACATTTCACGCAGATTGGGGAGAAAACATTTGAATACGACATTCAACGACAAGACTGGAGAGAGGCACGAGAAACAATTCAAGTCTCCCATGATCATCTTGTGGCCATATTCGATATCACGGAAGATCGAACTGCAGAAGGGATTGACAACTTTCAGGAGAAAAGCGATAACAGTTTCCTAGATTTGTTTGGAGAGCTGTCAGCCGTCATGCAGACATCTGGTCAATCTTCGCTGTCTGAAGCTTTACGGGGAACAAGCAAGGACGTGGCTCAAAAGAACAATGTACCGGACGTTATTGGGGAAAAAGAGGAAATTTTTACTGGATAGAGAACATCTTTTATATCAATGGTATTTTTTGTGGGTTGCGCTTCGAGCATCCTCATCACGTGTGGGCCAAGTCGGATACTGGCGGCCATTTGTCCGAGGCGTCGCAAACAAAACAAAAAGAACCCGAC
>LRSR01013316.1:0-43701 GCA_001579985.1 Hypsibius dujardini
GACNCNGACAGACACTTACAGTCAAAGCCGGGCAGATGAGAGACACACGGCGGACTGGAGTAGAAAATAGGCACTATTTCAGCGTTCCTGATGGACACTGACTACAAGTTGCCTACGCTCTTCACTTACGCTAGATCCAGAGTAGACTTAGAATTAACATATTTTTTAAACACATTTGAATAGATTTTGCATAATAGATGCATCCATTTTTACTTGTATTATTTCTGGCGTTTAATATGCAAACGCACATGGGCCCTCGGAGGGACGCGCCTATTAGCTGGAAAGCACAACGATAGCTGTCTGCGGGATTGTTTATGTGTCTGTGGGGCGGTTCGCGGCAATTTGTTACAGTCGGAAATGGAAACCTAATGATCCAGGGCCGTCGTCGTGTCCAACCTCGATATCCACTACTCTATATATCCTCCTGGTTTCCCATATCACAGTAGGGTACATGTATAGGCCAAGACAAGGGTACCGCACACACACACACACGGGGGTATTTGACCGTTGCGCCGGTCGCGATTGAAATGACAGTTTAACGACTGCCGAGCGAGACCATGCTGGCTACATTGTACCCCAGTATAAGACGGTTGTGAGTGCTCTACCATAACCACACCGAACAAGACATTAAGGCCAGAGCGGGACTTTTGAGGAATTGTGGATGCAGATGGTCAAGCGATTAAAATTACTAGGGAAATCTAGGACGCTAATTCGCATTGCCACCGGTTAGGGCAATCATTAGTAGTACTGAGGAGGCTAGCTTTCCCATTGAGAGGTAACAAGACGGACTTTGGCCAAAATGGTCAAAATTACTTACTTCACAAATAAGTTGTTTTAGCCAACCAAAAATTAATAAGAAGGACTTTTGGTTTATTTTCATTTATTTACCAAAATGTCAGTCTATTTTTAGTCAAAAATTAATTGACTAATTTCAGTTTTGTTTAGCTTTACCCAGTTAAATTTTCAGTAACTAAAAGTTTGAATTTAGTTTTTTAATAAAAAATAAATGAAACTAAAGCCGAAAAACGAGTCGCTAGCAATATCATTTTAGTTATGCAGTAGTTTAGTTTTGCCATCCGAACTCCGACACGGTCACCAAAATGAAATCTCTTTTGTGTTTGTTTTATCGGCAGTTCTACGATAGTCTCAGTTCTCACGCGTTGCATATGAGCGGCACATACAAACAGCATTCGTTGGCAGGGAGCTCTGACTGTAAAATCAACTAACAAGCTGGTGACGCCATCTTTCAAGGGTGAACCATAAAGTCTTACTTAATTTACAAATATTTCGGATGCAATACTAAATTGTTGTCGTGGTCCGCAAACTGAAATCTTTCACAAGTACATTTCCGGTTACATTTTGATGGGCCAATTGGAAACTGAAATCCTTATGCTGACGAATCTTAAATCTATAATTGTTGAAGTGATATATCTTTTTCGGGGCTCTTGCTTTCATTATAATTGGGCCGAAATGCGTTGATCCTTGAAAATTTTTATTCACCGTGTGTACTCTATGGAACAACCCTGTCATTTTCGATTGAAACTGGCTATATTTTAGTGAGACCATGAAACATTATTACCTCTGCGGCACTGGACCTCACTATAAATGATGACAACTAAAATTTGTCTAATAATTAATTGACTTAATAGTTGACTTTAGTTTCTCAGTCAACTAAAACTTAAATGCTGCCGTCAGGATTCTGAGTTGTTTAGTTTCTTTTTGACACTAAAATATTAGCTTCAGTTGAATTTCAGTCAAATTAATTAACTCAGTAGTTGACTTGCATTAATCTTTAGAGACTTAACGTTTTGGTTTAGTTTTTTTGGAGAAATCGAAAACCTAAAAACACAAAAGATGATTTTTTATTGCTTCAGCCTAATTGGAACGATTTTCAGAGGAGAAACAAGAATGTCTTCGCTTTATGTTTTTTTTTAATAGAGTTATAAGTATGATGATTTTCAAAACTAATTTTATTGGTCAGGATATAAAAACTTTTTTCGGCAGAATTTCTAAGTTGGGAAAACACGGAAAGCTTCCATTTTCCCTGATTGGCCCTAAAAACTTCACTTGTGCAGAATAATTTAATTTAACAAATTTTGATACTATCCCTCTGAAAAATCAATTTCAAATCGTTTGACACTAGCACAATCCTTTTTGGATGTCAGAGGGCGGAGCTATGCGCCATTTCTGAAATATCACTCGTAAGTTTCCGGTCGGGCTCGACAATAACCTGTAGCTCTGCCCCTGACATCAAAAACAGATTTTGCTGATGCCAATCAATTTCAAATTGAATTTTGAAAAGGGCATTATTAAAAAAATTTTAGTTTAATTATTTCAAAAAGTTGAAATTTTTACAGTCAAAAATCAGGGAAAATGAAATCTTTCAGTTTTTTCCAACTTTGAAATTCTGCCAAAAAAGTTTCCTATCCTGACCGATAAATTAATTTTACAAATCATCATAATTAGAGCTCTATTAACAAAACATAAAGCGGAGACATTTCAAGTTCCCCCTCTCAAAATCGTCCCAAGTTAGTCTGGTACATACTCCGTCATAGAAACCAAAACTCGGACATTATTTACTAAAGTAAAAGTTTTAATTTAATCCTGCCATCCCAGGGTAAGTATCTTTAATCATACACACATGCATTGCCCTGCTGTTTTCGCGATCCATTTTTCAAGTCGAAGGGGAGAGCGAGGCGCGGCATGTAAAGTACTCGTACAGAAGCCAAAATTTCCCCACCCCGTTTTTCGGCACACATTTCGCTTCGAGCGAAATGTAAAATGTCAAAAAATACCATCTCAACGTGCGACTGACATTTTTCCCGCATTTTTCCTCCCGGGCTTCCTCCGTCCGCCCTCCGAAAGACCATCTGCATATGAGTGTGCGTTAGACGCGATGAGAAGGCGCTCACCCACCAGAACAAGAGATCAACAAGGGAGAGCTGGGGATGCGAGCGCGGACACGACCCAAAGCGCGGGGCAAAAAAAATCTATTAAGAGGTCTTCCATTAAGCCGAAGGGGAAGAGAGAGTAAGCGAGAGAGTAGTAGCAAGCTAAGGGACGAAACGGTCGCCGATCCTAACTGCCGCACCATACCATGCACCGCCATGATCCCGCGCTCGCACAGTGCACACAACTCCATGGGGAGTTGTACACTACCATGGTTAGTGTGCATTGGGGCTCCATCCATCGGCCGGGTGTGGGAATTTGCGAGAGAGCGAGACGCGAGTAATAGCCACACCAAGAGAAACTGATGAATATTTTATTGCTACTCTCATCACACAGACACACAGGCACACAGACACACATAGGCAGACCCTGCGTGTGTGATGACTGTGACATGCAGATGGCGAGAGAGAGAGAGCGGGCTCTCTCCCCCAATCTTGGCTATGCGGCCTTGCCGCCAGAATTTACGGTCATCCCTCGGAATTTCAAGGCACTTTGCTTCATTTTGTTTATGACTCTTTTATGAGGTCCCCTCTCCGCTCATTTACGGTAATTCTTCCCGGTAGAATACTTTACCGGGTAGGAGGAAGAGGAGGACCTGAGCTGGCTGGGTTGCGTTGTCGTTACCTGTGTGCATGGAGGTTTTCCATATGTCGCGTCGTTCGGTTCGCAAGTCTATAGGGCAGAAGAACCACAACCACCCCTTCTCTCGTTCCTGGAATTTCTACACTAAGTGCTTAGTTTTTTTTAATGTATCACATCTAATATCTCCCATTAATATACGTCATCCCATCGTCAGGGACAGTTATGAGGGAGGGCTTGTACCAAAAATTTCTCCACACACGGAATTTGGACATTTTGCTACGGAATTTGAACAGCAGACGTGCGCTTACCTGCCAGCTAAACACGATGACCCTCGGTTGCCTTCGTTAAGTTGACAACGTAACTATCTTAAAATTTATATCTGATGTATACAATTTGCATTTCTTCGAGATTTTGGGACTTCACCTGGAACTACGTCGAACGGTGTGTATTGTCACTGCGCATATGCAGAATATGTCCGATCTTGTCCCTTTACAATAAATGTAGGACATTATGACTTGCATGGATGTGTGGTGTGTTGTATTTCTGAAACGGACCGGCTGCTGTGTAACTGAATTTGCCGCAAAAATCAATGAGAATCTCAGATTCGCTCTATAATCTAATCAATCAACCTGTTCGCGCGCATCCGAGTGTATAATACATACAGCGATATAGGATATGCCCCATTTCGATTATTTAGGAATCTGCGGTCCCGGGCTCGTCATTGAAAGGGCCAGTTTACTATTTTCTTTTGTCCGAATTTTCAGTACGTACCTCTTTCTCAATAACCTAAATATACTTTTAATTTTACAATAAACTAATAATATTCCTATGATACACCTACAATTATTTTTATTCTTTTAACACTTTTATCATACAATAATAATTTTAAAATATGGAGTTACTCGTACATAGTTTTATTAAAATTTCACCAAGGTCACCGGTAATTTACAGGCCTTTCGTAGTGCAGGTACACACGTACCGTACCTCGCATATACATTGCGTCGGTCATTTCACGCAGCTTGTGCTGCGTGAACTAAGTTTGAAGTTTGTTCGCGTAAAGAAAACATTTTTGCGGGATTGACGATTGCATGTATACTCTCGTATCTATACGCACACACATACGTCTTTGTTTCGTATGTGGTTAGATCAACAGTCACATCCATTTTCAAGTACCGCGATGAGTACATACATCAATAAATATATGATAAATATATATATACAGACATGCCATTTTCCTCTTTTTTTATTGACCACAGGGAGCCGTGTCTATGATGTCGTGTTGCACCGGAACCCGCGGTAGTGAGGAACCCGTCTAGACCAAGGATGAACGGTACGACTACGACGGGACTCGTTCGCGCACCCTCGTCCCCGTCATCGTACCTGATCAATTCCACCTCGGCAACCGCTGTGATACCCTTCCCGATGGACCTCTTCAACTACACCACCCTTGCGCCTTACCTCCTCCACCAGGCAGCTGCTGCTACTGTGGGCAGTATCAGTAACTGCACCCTCTTCAATGGGTCTTCCTGCGCTGGAAACGACACGGACCTGTGGCACACCACGGACCCGGCAAAGTCCAAATACGCCACATGGGAGGTGGTCATCATCGTGGCCTTGGCTGCCATCACAGCCGTCGTCACTGTGCTGGGTATGGAGTAGATTTAGTTATGTCAAACGTAATGGTTGCCATTTAAATTACTTTCCCTGTCTACTGACTAAAACATGCACAACGTGTTCAGTTGAACAATTTGTTGACTTAACCCGTTCACGCCCGGCGCTGGATCGGACACGATTTCAATGCCGGAAATTTTTTTCTTTTCATAGTGCTGTTCAATTAAGAAAAAAAATTCAAATTTTTTTTACGACTCTAAAAAATTGGTGTTCTTTTTAATTGCATGTTTTAACGTAAAACAAAAATTAAAAATACTAAAATCATGCAAAGGTAAGTTTGGCCACTCTGCATTCTAGTTTTGTTTGATTTGTGGAAAATTGAATTAACAACGCATCTGTACTCAGTACTTGAGTACATAGAGATGACCATCATCAAATTCGCTTTATAATGAAATCATTTTACATTTTGAAAGACGAAAACAATATGTCAATCATTGGCAAAAAAATTACCCTGCAGAGAGTGAATTCAAACGAAGAAATGAGAACAACACTGCTGCCACTTGATTTCCTAAGTCCTATTTTTTTGCAATAGTTTTTTATAACATTTTTCATTTATGTTACCTAATGTTGCTGTTTATTACTATTAAAATGAGCACAGATTTAGCGTTCAATTGAACTTTGATGATGTAGTTTCGATCCATTCCGGTGAGCAGCAAGTGCATGTAGATGCCTGTAGAATCATGGCGTGACTTCGCTGGTGCCCTGAAACAAATGTCAGCCAGAAACAAACGTGAAATACTACATATGGTATTAACGGTTCGAAATAATAAAATAGTAAAAAATAAAACTTGAAATTTCGAAAAAACTTTAAACTGGAATACAATTTGAAATATCGATTTTTGCCTTTTTAGCCTCCAATAAAAATAGAACATTCTGCTTTGTGAGCTATTTAAAATTTACTTAAAATCTATTTAAAATACACTAAGCTTAGTAATCTATTGCATATTACTGGCAATAAAGTAATAGTTTCTAATAAGTAGTTAACTAGCTTGTGTTTTTAATTTTGTCCAGGTAATATCCTCGTGCTCATTGCCTTTGCCGTGGAACGGACCCTCCGTCAGCCGAGCAACTACTTTATCGCCTCCTTGGCCGTGACAGACCTCCTCATCGGGGTGTTCTCCATGCCGGCCTACTCGACCTATCTCGTGCTGGAACGCTGGCCCATGCCGAATATTCTCTGTGACCTGTGGCTGTCGCTGGACTACACCGTCTGCCTGGTCAGTCAATACAACGTCTTGCTCATCACGGTGGATCGGTTCTGCTCGGTGAAGATCCCCGCCAAGTACCGCAACTGGAGAGCCAAACGGAAAGTGCAGATTATGGTCATCGCCACCTGGATTATCCCTTCCAGTATCTTCTTCCCCATCCACCTTGGGTGGGACACGTTTGTCGGCGGCAGGGGAATGTCCGAGGGCAGCTGTGATGCGCAGTATATCAAGAGCAATCCGACGTTCAATGTGGTGCTGATTTTTTCCTACTTTTGGTCGACCTTGGTGGTGCTGTTGATTCTCTATGCGGGCATTTATCAGACGGCCTTTTCGCTCCAGCGGAAGTCGCAGGCGAAACATCAAAAGGTAAAGTTAAAGATGATTTAATTGCATGGCTATACTTTGAGTGTACGCGCAAACGTTCAAAACGTGGATTAAATTGCACACTTTTGAGTTCGAATAACCATAGGGGATTTTTTGACAAAACCAAATTTTAAAATTTTAATTTAATCAAACTAAAGCTTAACTAAAGTATTAAGTAACTAATTTTTTGACTTTACTGATTTGGTGAACTAACAGAACAAAACTAAAATTGATAGTAACTAATAATGTTAGTGGGAAAAATTAAAGGAACTTAAGTTAATTTCGACTAAAACCAGACTAATGTTTGGTTGATACAAAATATCAGTTAGTGGATCAGTTTCAGTTTATGCCATCCCTACAAGTGAACTATTTCTGCATTGCTGGAAAGATGAACTAAAACAGCATAAATATAGATAAATACAATACAATAAAGGCGTATATACCATTGGAAAAAAAACACCGCAGTGCATATTTATACAATTTAGTCTGCGAATTATGAGAAAACGTATACAGTGTATGTGTGCAAATTGCAATTATGGGAAAGGTAATGCTAATCTAATTTTCTAAAGTTTCCTTAATTTTTGGGAGTGCAGTACATTTAAAATGCAAAGAAAAAGCCAGAAATTTTAAACTGAGTCATCCGCAAAAATGAAAAATAGTTGTTCCTAAGGAATCAAAGCGTGACAGGGAAAAAATCTTTTTGGATCAAAATTAAATCTCCCCTGGTGGCCGTCGTTAACGGTTACCGATAAACCTATAATAGATCTGATTTGGAGATGCAGCGTTTACATGCAACACAATAGAAATCTGTCATAGAAAAAGGTGAAAAGTCCATTGTCTCTCCGTTCCGAAAACAATAACTGAAGCACGGTTACAAAGTACAATCAACAACGATTACATTAACTTATCTTAAATACCGTTCCGTAGTGCGTCACAAAGCAGCTTGTAATCCTTTTTAGCTCCTGCAGTGGCTAAACGAGGTGCCATTTATGTTACCAATATCATTGGAATTAAGACGTTTTTTTTTCAGAGTAAGTTTGAAAATACTGATAATGAAAACCACTTGCCGATTTCACACTGCTCTGCAAAATAATATACTACGCGTAATTAGTTCATAAATATACGTACTGTTTTTATTTAGTATGATTTTACAAAATTAATAATATAATCATAATTGTCTGTAATTCCGTTTGTTTGTGAAAAACGGAACCAAATACCGGTACGTTACTGTAAATTTTTGTCTTACACTAGATTGTTTTCTATTTTAGATGCAACAAATGGTCCGGCTCGGCGCGACCGGCGTGAACAAAGTCATCGACACCCACAAACCCGCCGGCTTCCTCACCGTACACACCCTCAAAGCGCAGTCCGCCAACAACACCAACAACTCCAACAATGCCGTGGTCAATAATGACGTCAGCGTGGCTTTCCATTCCACTACGGTGACGCAGGGCGGACGGACAACCGCCGACACGACCCTCGAGGCGACCACCCCAAAAACGGCTACCGGTACGAAAACTTTTTTTAAGTTTTACTGTAACTAAAACTCCAGAATAAATTACAATTCACTGCAAATTAGGTTTTGCAAAACTTATCTTTATCCAATTAAATAAAATTTATTTTTGATATTGCCTGAGAACGAGTTTTTAGAAACAAGTTTCGATATCAATTTCGTTTACTTTTTCCAAAACCATATAATACAACATTACCTTATTGCGCATCATTCAAAATGTAAAATAAATGTCGTCCTAAAATAAATATCACGTACTTAAGCTAAAATGAATTTTCGTAACTGCATAATGTTTGTTGAATACCAGGTACAACGGCAACGACGACGACCGGTGATAATAGCACCAGCTCCGGCGATCCCGATCGCTCCAGCAGCCCCGAGTTCCCCTCCGACACCGAACAGGCCACGGGGGATGGGACCACCGCTCCGCTCACAAAAGGAACCAAACGTACAGCCGCGAACAATTTGTTGAAAAAGCCACCTGTCAAGGGTGGAAACACTGGCCGCTCCCCTAACTTTGTCTTCCGCGATATCCGGCAACGCGTCACGCAACGCCAGCAGCGTCCGCGTGGGAAAACCGAGATGATTGTCCCGAAAATCCAACCGCCGCCGCCTTCGAAAGCGCGAACTGATTTGCTCCCGCGTCGCAATCCTCCGCCTCCGACCAATCCCAATGTTTGTATATTATGTGTATAAACTTTCTTTAATTTGATGGCTGTACATTATCAGACTATTTATTGAAACAAGGTCCTTGGACGTGATAATTCAAAATAAACAAAAGCATATTTTTTTATTTAAATTTTAAACATCTTTCTAGCGGATACTTTTGGTAGTTTGAATGTGCTGCAAATAAGTATTAGTCAAATTCTGGGATAAGTGATTGCCGATTATTGTTTTGACATAATTATATCCCGTGTTTTCTAATGATCTTGCTTAATTTAGATAGACAACGCCGTATTTATTGTTACTGAAAATATAAAAATAAAATATTGTTGTATTAGACGGTGAGGCTCATGCTGTCTGCAAGGTATAAATATAATCAGTGAAAAAAGTCCGCTCACATGATAATTCGAAATAGCCTAAAGTTAGTATTTATACTTTTTCAATTAAATTTAAAAATTTTGTCGGGCGGATAATTTTGGGGTTTGCAATTTATTGTAATTTAGCATTAGCCAAAATCCTGAATGCGTGGTTGTCAGTTGTCGTTTCAGATAGCCCGCGTTGTCTGATAATCTTGTTTAATTTAGAAAGATAACTTGCTATTTTTTGTTATAAAAATTAAGATGTTTTTAATGACGTTATGATATATCCGAAAAATCGGCGAGACCCCGGAAAGTATAGCATTTCTACTAAATTATTTACACTGCAATAACATTTTCATGCGATTTCAAACATTTTTTCCGTTTCTTTTTCCCGTTAGAACAAAGCTCCGACGGCCAAGCCCGACCTGATCGACCTGACGCCCGAGTCGCCGAACATGCCGAGCCGTCGCGACAGCAACTCCCGCTCCCTGCCGGAGGTCAACAAGACCGCCACCCAAATAGCGCGGGGATCGTTCGTGCTGCCGTGCATCTCCCAGCCGATGATCAACACTACCACTGCCCTCCAGACCATCCTCCTGGCCAAGGAGCTGAATGACGAGATCCGCCTGCTCTTTGCTCAACGCGGCAACAGTACCACCGACACTGCTACCACCACCACAGCCTCGGCATTCCGAGCCGTGGACAACAGTGCCAGTCCCTCGGTCGACTTCTCCCCGGTGACGACGGCCAGTGGGACCGCCGAACCGGTGTGGCTGCCGCGGGTCCCCTTCCCCGTCCGGTTTGACGAGCTACCGAGTGTCCTCCTGCAACCCTTCACCGGGCGGACTCCGTTGGATAATTCCAACGACTGGCGGTATATCGACCAGGAGAGCCTTAAATCGCCCAACTCTTCCATGGACGGCACGCAGGTCAGTCTCACGCATTGCGAATATGGTAAAACTACTCCACGACTGGTTTTGTTTTTGCTTTTTATTTGTTTTTTGTCAAAGTATTCAACAACAAATTCCCTAGACACTACATAGTTTTATCCTGCGTGAAGACGCAAGACCAAAACAAACGAACTAAGAACGCTTCCTCGCCACGAATTTTGAGTAGCCTTATTTCATTGCTTTCCACTCCCAACAGGTGACGACCACGCCGACCAACCGGTCGTCCTTCAGCTCACCGCTTCCACCCATCAAATCCCTCACTCCGCAGCTGTCCCTACGGACTCCGCCGGTCTCTCCGCTCTCCGCAGTCCCCGAAAACGACCCTCCTGCCCCCTCGGCGTCATCCTCCTCTCCAACGATGCTGCGACCGGCTAAAGCCCCACCACCGCGGGTCTCCGTCAAACCCGAGGTCAGCGACATCGGCGAGGAGTCCACGCGATACGACTCGGACCAACGGTCCGCCAACGCGCACGACCAAGACAACGCCGTGATGATGGGAAACAGCACAGGCGCGTTGCTGGACAACCGCAACAACTCGGAGCGAATTCGCGCCTTCGGACGACGGTTACGGAACGCCGCGAGCCGCGGGAATAGCCGGAAGAAGAGCTTCACCAAACGGCAGCAGTCGCGGTCGGAGAACCGCGCGAGGAAGGCCTTGAAGACCATCACCTTCATTATGGGGGCTTTTGTGCTGTGCTGGACGCCGTGGCACATCTGCGCGACCATCGAGGGCTTCTGTAACGGATGTGTCAATCCGGATTTCTACGCCTTGAGCTACTGGCTGTGCTACCTCAACAGCCCGATCAATCCGTTCTGCTACGCGCTGGCCAATCAGCAGTTTAAGAAGACCTTTATTCGAGTTTTGAAGTTTGATTTTCATCGGACCTGAGAATGTGGGGGAATTTGGGGGGAATTTGTCAGTGCAGCGGAACTTTCTGCTCCCGGTGCGAGAAATGTGTATAATTGTTAGAGCATGAAATATGATGGAGATGTAGCATGAAAATATGGTCAAATCGTGTCGAATTGATAAAAATGTACCTTCGTACCAATATAAATTTGACGCGGTGTGTTGCTTAAGTGCTTCCACTGCTCTTCTTTAAAACATATTGGCAAAACAACTTTAAAAAGTAATCAAAAGCCAGCCAATCTATGAATTGATTACTGATAAAATAAAGCTTCATGCTGATGCACATTTGATTGTGGCTGCTGATTGTAAAAGTTAACTGTTGTTCTTAACAGTTCTTGCGGGATCGGATAATTCAGTCACTTGTAAAACAATATAAAAATACGTCCGTTTTGATGGCTGCTCGATATTTTTGTGGCGCCTCAAAGGTACCACGGCTCACGAATTTGGGTGTCCCGTTTTGCGCAGCTCTGAACATTTTACTCTGGGTACAGTCGGTCCAGGTGGGATGGTCTAGTTTTGAGTGGGCCTAGTCGTCATGCTGGTATTTCCAGCTAAAACCCATCAAAACCCTGACCGGGCTGGCCGTCCTGTTTGGGCGCGACGGACGTGCTTACAGGCCTTAATGCGTCCCACGATTTGGGTTCACTCCCTGGGGGGAAACCCCCGGATTTAAAAAAAGAAAGTCTATTGGGCTAGAACTATCCCAAAGTCTGGACATCAGCAAGCCTTATTGTCTCAGTCTACTAAGCTCTTCTCTATTTATGTGTCTGCCTGTCTATATCTCTGTGCCTCTTTCCATCTTGTCTTTCATCATTTGGTTAGCCCTTCTTTCATGACCCGTATGTGTGCCTCTCTCCGTCAGCGTGTTTACGTCCATCTTCCAGTCCCTCCATCTGTTTTTCTCACCTTCTCTCTATCTCTGCCCCCTTCCGCCTCTCGGCCAGGCTCTTCGGGTCTGCCTGTGTTACTTTCCGTTGGTTGCCCCTTTCCATTGTTTGCCGTTCGATCTGCCTTGCTTTCGACTAGACACGAAATCAACCACAAAAACGACAATCACAATTCGTCTTCGGCACTTTATTTTGCGAAACTCAAGAATGACAGCGACTCGCTTTTTTGTCCACGACAAAGCTGGAAAAAGGAAGTTCCTTTTCCAGTCGCGTCTTTTTCTCAAAGCAAACATTATACTACTGCAATATAAGCTATAAATGACTGCTATTATTCCCGGATGAACAACAAAAAGGACGACGTACCAACCGATAAAGAAGTAGCAGCAGCAGAATGTTCCTTAGCTGCGCGCCACAAACAGGAGGAACACAAAAAAGGGGGAGAGGGAGAAGAGAGAACGCGTCATCACGCAGCCGTACAAATTAATCACACCGTTTGCTTTAGAACCACCATCAATGAGGCTCAATTAGTAGAGACATAACAAAACAGTGCAGCGCGCGTGTGTTTTGTGCTCAGCAGTGAGAAAATAAATTATATGCTTTTTTCCACTGACCGACACACACATCAAAAAAGAGAAAAAAATGCACTGGAAATGTTTCCCGTCACCTCCTTCCTCCGCTCTCTTTCCGTCCACAGTTCGCGCTCCTTCCCATGGGGAGGGGAGGGAAAAGAGGGAACAGGACGAAAGAGAGACGACCAGCAGACATATTTTCCGGGTGAAAGACGGACGGACACGTTGAGAGTCAACAAGGTGTGCACCACCACGAGAGACGTTGTCGTCGTGAGTGCCGAAAATTCCACCAGCGAATCCGCATTCTCCGGATAGAATAAATAACACCATCATCCGGTCTAATAGGAACACTTCCGGGGACCATTTGGTAAAATCACCACACACTATCACCACCGCCGCCGCGCAACAAGACAAAAACCGCCAGCGACACTCTCGAGGACGAAAAGTCCAAGACGACTTTTCCAAGCTCCTCCAGAAAAATGCGGCTTCCTCCCGTGGTGAGATGTGAGATGGTGCACTTCAGCAGCACCGCAACGAAAACGACACTTTGGCCCAGAAATGAGAGAGAATGCAGCAGCAGCATATAACACGCACACACACCGTGGTGAAAGATCCAATCCATCCCGTCACACAAAAAATACACCTATAACACCGAAAAAAGCACATAAAACTATAATCATGCAGCAGGAAATATGAATTTTCATGTTCACAGTTAAATCAAGAAAATGAATGGCCACTGCGATCTGACTGTTTTATGGAGAGAAAACAGACAGTGATTTAAATGGCCGCCTATAATCTTCCTCCCCGCAAAAAATCGCCACCCAAAATGGGATGGCAACAGCGACGGAAAGAATTTACGTATCTCAATTGAATAAGACAAGTAATAACTAGCAGGCCAAAAAAGTAAACAATTTTTCAAAATAGTTCAGTCGTCCAACGAGAACTGAAAAAATCGTTGATTCGGCCAATCAATTCAATCAAGCAAAGCAACACATGAAATCAAATGGAATGATGCAGCCGAAAAATCGAGAAAAATTAATGAGATCAATCAATCAATAGAACAAGTCATTAATAGTCGCCAAAACATTTTAAACAAATTCAAAAAAACAAATTCAAAAAAACAAATTCAAAAAAAGCAAATTCAATTCAGTTTGCAAAAAGTTACAGTTTTCATGACATCGGTGAGGCTTACCGCTTAAAAGAGGGACCGGAAACCCAAGATCATTATTCCGCTAGCGGAGAGCACACCCGCAGACTTCTCTGGGGTATCCAACCAAAAAAAACACGAGCAGCTCCCAGCAACAAAATAAAATATTCCACACAGATGGCGCGGCATGAAATAAATAACTTTGATGATGATGATAAAGATGAAGAGGAGCGGCTCGCACAGCGGAGAGAGATCCCATGTTCATTTCCAGTATAGGGGTGTACAGATAAATAAATGTAATGGTAATATTAGCAACAGACAGGAAAGAGAAAAAGAGATTTGAGTAGAAATGGTTGGTACGGCGAACAAACACGCGGGCGATTCATCCGAAAGCATCCCGAAATAAATAGTGTGCTGGGATTCCAGAAGAAAACAAGGGAGGAAAAGGACAGCGACGTCGTGGAAACGGAGCTCCCGGTGGATCGATAAACGTTGAAGACGCCGGAAAACGGATCCCACAATATTCTGCCCACTTCCAGTGAAGTAGTGAGTGTAAGAGAAGGAAAACGGGTAATAGGTGCGCGAAGACGTTTTTCGATGGCAGCAGCAGCAAACGGATCCAGTGAAGTAGGTGGGCGTAAAGTGAAATGACGGTTGAAGGAGTCCGTGCTGGGTTAGTCGGGGATGGCTCTTCCGTCTAGTCAGAGGACCACCAGTGGTCCTGACCGGCACCGCGACCAGCCCCGGAATCGCCGTTGCTAGTCGGGGTGGCGCGGTAGTAGTTGTTGGTGGGGGCCGCCTGCTGAGTCGAGCGGGTGAATCCACCGCCACTGGCAGAGCCGCCAGAGAATCCGCTCTGCTGCTGCTGCAGGCTGCGGAAATCGCGTCCACCAAAGCCGCCAGAGAATCCGCCACGTCTGCAGAACACCAAAAACAAAGGCTACTTTCAGGCTACGCACAAACTATCAATCAATCAAAACACCAGACAACTTAATGAGCGTTAGTAATGCATGTATGACAATAAGATTGCCTCAGACTGTGAGATCTTCATCGGGTGCGGTAGCAGTCGCCCCTTGCAACAGAACCTTGAGAACATAGTCATCCTTGGCGACCAACGACAATCATATCGAAAAAACTACTCCAAAGCTTCGGTTCCAGAAACCCGAAAATTATCCCGCATCGACTTACCCGCGACTGGATCCGCCACGGCTGCTGCCGCCACTGCCGTAAGAGCTGCGTCCTCCGTATCCCATCTTGCCGCTGCCGCCCATGAACTCCCGGGCAAACTGCTCCAAAAAGGACGGAATCTCCTGGTTGCTCTCGTGCAGCAGGGTCAGCAGTTCCTTAGCCAAATTCTTGTTCTTGTCGTTGAAGAACGACATAGCCGAGCCTATGGTACCGAAATAAAAGGTACCGAAATGCAGGAAATATGGACATTTTGTCAATGACGTCGCAAACCTTACCGAGATTTCCGACGCGCCCGGTACGACCGATGCGATGAACATACTCGGCAATATCATTGGGGAGGTCGTAGTTGATGACCAGAGTCACGTTGGGAATATCCAAACCACGCGCGGCGACCTAAAATACAAATTAACCAATTCGGTCCAATCAATAATCAAGCGAATGGTCAATCAAACATCAATACGGCCTTTCAATCAATCAATCAAGAAAGGGCGGCCAAACGAACGGATGAGTGCGAAATCTGCCTCCACGTACCGCAGTGGCCACTAAGACCGGAGTCTGTCCCGTGCGGAAGGACGCCAAAGCGTCCTCACGATCGCGCTGGTTGCGATCGCCGTGGATGCAGGTGGCCTGGAACTGGTTGCGCTGCAGATTGTAGCTGAGAATGTCGGCGCCCTTTTTCGTCTCAACAAACACCAGGATGAGTCCTTTCTTGTCTGAAAAAGGATAAATGCGACTAGTTGGAGATAATTTTCATCAACACATACTGTAGATTAAATTTAAGAGAAACTGTCCAGCCACTGCGATCTGTCTTGCCAATGCATTCAGCAAGACAGTGATTTATAACAGCCGCGAATTATCTACCTCTCCGCAAAAAAATCAACACCCAAAATGGATGCCAATAGCGACGGAAAGGACAGTCAGATAATAATAACCTTGTTAGAAATGAAGAAAAAACGAGTTATTATTTTGAAGTTATAATGTACAGTCAAAACAACAAGAAAAACCAGTTAATCAATGCAATCAAGAAATCAATAAGCAGTTCAGACAACAGAAAGCTAGTTATAAAGCGATTATTCAAATCAAGCAATCAGATGATGTCACAGGAGAGGAAACTTACCAGTCTGGTTGAGATGGTTCACCAGCACGTCCAGCAGGTAGTCGAGTTTCTGCTCCTCCGCTACCCAGAGCACCTGCTGGGTGATATTCTCACTGGTCGAGCCGACCTTGCCGACGGCCAAAAAGACGTAGTCATGAAGAAAGTCCTGCGCCAGCATCTGGATCTCCTTGGGGAAGGTGGCCGAGAACATAAGCGTCTGCCGCATCGGTGGCTGTGGCATCCCATTCTGCTCCACTAAGTTGCGAATCTGCGGCTCAAAGCCCATGTCCAGCATACGATCGGCCTCGTCGAGGACGAGGTACTTGACATACTCCAGCGAGATCTTGCCGCGGTCCACCATGTCCTTGAGGCGACCGGGGGTGGCCACAATCATGTGGCAGCCCTTGTCCAAATCGCGCATCTAAACAGATAAACAAAAGGGTATTAGTGTGGGTTTCGTTCCGATGTAGCCGACTGCCAGCTGAGAATGTCTGTCCTACTCCATCGGAAGATGTCTGAGAACTAATAAAGAAGCTTGCTTGACTGCCTGTGAAGATGTCGTATCTGATTGTCTGCGTAGAAGCTTGCCTGCCTGCGAATAGGTCTGTCTGACTGCCTATGAAGAAGTCAGTCTTAACTTCCTAAAAAGAGTAGTTTATTGTCTCTGACTATGCTCTCATTGGTCATGCTATCCATCAACTGATGAGAATATTTCTCTGTGGGAGAGGCTACTGACTCGAACGTCCCACTTCAACAGAGACTCCAAGTTAGCGTCCTCTTCCGTCTTTTCTTTGGCGCAGTTATGGAAGAGTATCGAGGCAGTGCAACACCAAGAAACCTAACGAGACTGCGCCTCTTCGAGATCCCAGAGACCGATAATCGAAACTTTCATTGAAAAAAGGGTCAATACTAGCGTCAATTGATCACTCAATCAACCAACGACATATATCATAAAAAGCCTCTACCAACCTGTTGGCCAGTGTCGGCGCCACCGTATACGACACACGGACGCACACGGCTGCGGTAGGCAAATTTCAGCGACTCATCATAGATCTGGATAGCCAACTCGCGGGTGGGCGCCAGGATGACGGCCAACGGATGCTGCACCCGGCGACGATATCCCTAGATGATGAAGAAGAAGAAAACTTGTTCAAGCAATATTGAACAAAAAAAGAATGTTTTACTTCCTTTTCAAAGTTTTCACTGTGAAAAAGGCTACTGACTCGAGCGTCCCATCAAATACAGAAACCCCAAGTTAGCGTCCTCTCTCGACTATCATTTCGCGCAATTATGGAAGAGTATCCCGGCAAGGGGCAAGCCGAGAAACCTAACGAGAATGCGCCAAGACAAACAACTCTCAATCGGCTAATCAATCGAGCTGATCATGCATAATATAATAAGTAACATAAGTAATTTGGAAAACAGCCAGTCAGCCAACCAATCAATCGATAAACAAAACGATCCGTGGAGTATTACCTGCTGGGGAATGTTAGGAGGGCCGCCGGCAAACATCTTGGAGAGTATCGGCACGAGAAAGGCCGCTGTCTTACCCGATCCCGTCTGGGCGCAAGCCATCAGATCGCGGGTGGCCAAGACAATCGGGATGGCATTCTTCTGCACCGGAGTCGGGCTGTTTAAAAAGAAACGTAAAAATGAACTATTTCCCTAACAATCCTAGCCCATGAATAACCGGCGGAGACAATAAATACGTACCGGCTGTAATTTGCCAAGTCAATGTTGTCGCGCACAATCTGGTGGATTTCCACCTCCTTGAAGTGCTGCAGAAAATTACAGACAACCCGGAATTAAATTAACAAACTTGCACCAATAAACAACTGGTTTGTCCGGCCACTGCGATCTGTCTTTTTAACAGCATGGAAAAAGACAGTGATTTATAATGTCCGCCGATGCTCTACCTCCTCGCAATAACATCGACATCCAAAATAGGACGGCAATAGCGACGAAAAGGGTACGCCGGAACCGCCAATCAGTCAATCAATCGACTAAACCCAGAACAAGTAATGAAAGCAAACCTTCCCCAAAAAACCTTCATTTAATCAGTCAATCAAGTACACGCCCAAGTCTTTGAGAAATTCCACGTGATAGAAAATCTACATTGACGTGTGTGTGTGCAATGCAATTATGACACAACTCAACGCGAACCATTACGTACCGCGACAATGGGGGCCGGAGCGTCACGCCCGCTGACCTCCACCTGGATGTCCTCGTATTTGTCAAAGTTGATACCGGTATTGGCGTTCACAAACAGCGCCCTGCAACATCACATAACAATAACCATTCAGATTAAATCCCACATTCAGACTTATTGTAACAAAATTGATTCAGTGTCTTTAATTAGGAGACTACACGTAAAAAGCACTCTCTTCACACGTGTAGAATTTTTGCTTGGTAAAATCGTCATCATTTTTCAACAAACTGTTGAGCAGCTAGACTTTTTTGAGTCGAAAGAACTCGCTAACGACAGGCTTTTTATTTGCACCCTGTAGATTAGAACTAGCTATGCAGTTTTCAAACTAAACTCGTCTAAAAATCTCTCTACGCTTTTTCTTTGAAAACTCTTTAATTTTAATCAATTTAACAGGATGCAATCTAGAAGTGATAACATAACCGCCTGGCCGAAAATGGTCCTTAATTAATAAGCTGAACCGACTATGTAACTCTAATTAGAAATATCTGTCCCATAACATGAATAAAACAAACTCGCGTCCGACAGGAATAGATTTAATCACCCCAATGGGGAGTAAAAGAATACCTTTCCATAACTTCATCGCGGGGCAGCGGAAGTCCCCAATCATCGGCGGAGATGTCGGAGCGGTTGTTGTCCTTCCAGCGTTGCTGGCCACCGTATCCGCTGCTATTGCCGGCACCGGCTCCGAATGCTCCCTGTTGCTGCTGCTGCTGACCGAATCCGCCCTGTTGTCCATAGCCGCCTCCGTAGCTGCCCTGTTGGCCACCACCGCGGTTGTTGTTGTTGTAGCCAGAGTTACCACCGCCAAATCCGCCACGGTTCTGCTGGCCGTAGCCGCCGCCGCCGTTGCCGAACGCGTTGTTGGAGGGCTGCTGACGGCTCCACTGGTTGTTCTGCTGCTGTTGCTGGTTAAACTGGTTGTACATCTGCAAAAGCAGAAGAAGATGAGACGCGCCAGACTTGAAGGGCAGACAGTTAAATCAAGTCATCAACCAAATCAAAAGGGCTCTTATCTAAATCCGACTGGCGTCGCGTTCTGTTTCCCTCGATGAAAAGTAGTTTCTTGATGGCAGAGTCGAATCGGTATCAATAGCACTGGCTACCTGTCTCTTATATCATTTGCCTAATTTGAATCGGCAAGCGTCTGCTTGCCTCATTCGGGACGGCTGTCTGTCTGCCTGGACTTTATATCGGCTGGCTGACTCGAAACGGTAACGTCTGCCTCACTGAAATGAAACAGTATTTGTCTGCCTGTCTTACCCACCCGACTTCGTATACTAGTAATTTGTTGAGTCTATCTGACTGAACTGAACAAGCAATGAGCGCCTGCCTACTTCATCGACTTGCGGTGCATACTTTGGCTGAATTAAACATCGGTATCGTTCGTCTTGACTGATTCAGACTGTCAGACTGTTTCAACAAGGTAAATGTCTGTATGAATCAGACAGGTCGGCAGCGTCTGTCTGACTGCCAGTGCCTAATAGTCTGAATCAACTTTGCATTCTTTGTCTGACTGTCGAATCACCAGTGCCTCTTACTCCCCAACCGGCAGGGAATACTAACCTGCTGCTGCTGCGGCGGCTGATAAAACTGCTGCGGCGGAGCCTGGCCCGGCTGCTGCTGGTAGTACATGACGGGAACTGGGCCGCCGTTGGCCACAGGGTAGCCCGCTACCGGGCCCTGCGGATAACCGCCGGCCTGCCCTCCCAATGGCGGAAACGAGTTAAAGTTCTCCCCACCGCCACCGGCCTGACCACGGAGATGCGGCGGCACGTACACCTTGGGAGCACCGGCTCCACCGCCGCCATTGGCGAACTGCTGCTGTTGGAACTGCTGTTGCTGGGCAGCAGAGTACTGCTGATTGGCGCCGTTGGCCGCGACGAAGGCGGCCTGCTGCGCCGGACTATACTGCTGTTGCGGTGGATGTCCGCCGCCTTGCTGCTGCTGACCTTGGTTGGTGCTCAACGCACCAGCGGCAGACGGCTGCTGCTGGGGTTGACGCGCGTGGTTGCTGTCGTCGGCAACAAGGTAGCCGATCGTCGCAGGTGTTGCGACGGCGGGTCCATCCTGTTGTTCCTGACGAGTCCAACTGTTACTCATAATAATCACGCACGGTCACCTGCGGGAGGAGGAAAACAAGGGTGTCTATTACACTGGCTGGAGCAGGAAGATCGTTAACGATTCCCCCGCTACCGTCCAAGAGTGATGATTATGCAAAAAGCCCCCGCGGCTATGTTTCGTGCGATGCTAAACGGAATATTACGTCTTGACCAAGCGGAATTCTGCGTTAGATCTGAGATACGGTAGAAAAAGAAAATGATTTAAAAGTAGATTCAGTGATTTTTTCAGCATGTCAACGGCTTCCACAAAAAATGCCTTTTTAACCAACAAGATCTCTACGAACCGGCGAATTCAGTTGCTAAACTAGTTGCATCAGATAAAATGTACTTAAATGGAAAGATGACATCAAAAAAGTTTATCATGACTCATAGAGAAACATTTAGCAAGCGGATCTACTAATATGGAAAACTGGAAACACATTTTGCCCATCGACAATGATAAATATAGCTTTTAAAGACCGACTAGAGATAAATAAAAAGAATAGTAAGGGCGGTAACTATGAAAATTTGGCCAGACTAGCTCAGAGACGTCTCCAGCTTTGACGGTTTTGCGGCTGTATACTGCAGAAATCGATCGAAAATTCAAATTTACATGAAAAACTGGGACAGTTACAAATTCAATCCCTGATCGATCTTAGCTATCATGAAAATATGATCTCACCAGTAGGGAAGCTTCGGAAGAATCGAACACTGCTATCGAAATCGGAGAACTCTTCCGAGGAGGAACCTCATTGCGAAATTTCAGTTTTTCACCCCCTCCCATACCTTTAGAAAACTGCTGGTTTGAAGAGGACACGACAATCCGACGAGAAAGAAGAAATAAAAAAACGGCAGTGATGTGATCCGGAAAAGAAGGAATTAACGGGGGGAAAAGCTGCAGAAGTACAAAAACATCAATAAAAAAATGGTTCCCCACAAATGAATTGTCATTTCCGTCAGTTGGACAGTCTTACCTTGAAAGACGAAAGATGAGATTTCGGGGAGGAAGAGAGACGATGAGAAGGAGAGTTTCGGGGGTAGAGTTTCTTGACAACCGTCAGAGGACCAGGTGCCGACTATATGCGCGACGAGAGGTCGATAAAAAAGATGAAGTGAGATGCTGCGTGAATGGTGAACCGTGAATGAGGATTGAAGAGCCAGCGAAAGTGAAGCAGGCGACTGGTGCCACACGCACACACGAATCGCGGTGACTCGACTCATGATGCCCTCCCACTACAGTTCGAGTCCGATGACTGCCCGGCACTTCCGCCCACCCCATACGGCACTAGCCTTGCCATAGAGTAGGACAGTTAATTTTAAATCAGTATCGGAGTAGGAGCAGGAATAGGACTCGAGGATGCCAGACATAGGTGAATGGACTTTGACCCCACCCCCTCCCATGCATGAAAAGCATGCCTTCCCCACGTGGTCAATTGGAACTTTTTTTGAAACAAATAATCATTTTTGCAAGATCATTTTAATTTTTAGGATCTTCAAAGGGGTTTTTTGACAGAAGAACGCTGGCAAAACCGCCAATCTCGTCGATTTTCAATTTGCAGATGGAATTCCACTCCAAGCCAATGCAAAACTAGGTCTTCCACATCCATAAACACCAATTCCACACTTCCAGAAGACTTTTGATTTGATTGACTGTTGTGGTCTCAGTTGCACACACCTGCACTGTGTTAGTTGTTTTTTTACTTTTTCTTCCCACAAAAATCGTATTTTTGTCGTCTCCACCGAGGAAATCGAGGATGGCGGACCCATTCGGATCATCCGCGGACAACTTTAACAACTTCCAAAATCCCAATCAACAGCAGTCATTCGGCATGCAGCAGCCGAGAACGTCCTTCGACATGGGCTCTTCCTTCAACAGCAATCCCAACCTCGCCCTCGCCCCTGCCGGCCTCCCGCTGCTGGCCGTGTGGAGTGTCCCGCAGCCGGAGAAGGCCAAGGCGGATCAGCTGTTTGGGAATATCGATCAGGATCGCGACGGCCTGGTCAATGGGATGGAGTGTAAGCCGATGTTCCTGCAGTCGGGATTGCAGCCAGGAGTTCTCGCGCAGATCTGGGCGCTCTGTGACATCCGCAAAAACGGAGTGTTGAACGCCGAGCAGTTTGCCCTGGCGGTGCATCTGATCCAGTTGAAGCTGCGGCAGGGCGTCGATCCGCCCGTTAGTTTGCCGCCGGACTTGGTGCCACCCTCGATGAGGTACGTGGTAGGCGGAGCTGATTGATTGGTAGATTGTTTTGGTTGATGATTTATACGAGTTTCGCTTAATTGATCGGTTGATAGGATAGTGCCTTTTGAGTTTTTCTTTCGGAGTGTTTTGTTTCATCTGAATTACAGTTTATTTATATGACATAAATTTCATGTATGAGATCTAGTTCATTCTATTTTGAGGCTAGAAGAATATCCATTGACCAGAATATTAACTCAACACGGGACTGTGACTGAAGTCTGTAGTTCACTTGATTGATTGATTGATTAATTAATTAGTTTTGGCGTGGTGAGCTGTTCGTCATTATGGAAATTGGAGGGTCTTTACGGTACGTGTCGGGAATTTCTCAGTAAAATTGGGCTGCATAAGTTGTGCTTTGCCTAGGATGTACGTCACACAATTTCCAGTGCCCAGTGCATTACTGCAGCAACCGGAGTTGGTGGACGACGACGAGGGCGGGGATGAAGGTCTGAAAAAGGAACTGCAAGATCTAGAGGAGGAAATTGCCGGTATTCGACGAGACAAAGCCCAGATCGTTCAGGACGTAGAAGGCCGGAAGGCCGAAATGCAGGTTGGTCCGTAATAACTTGCTTGGTTCTTTGATTCCCATCCTTCAGGGGTACTGCCTAACATATCGCTTGGAGTATCGTTTTTCACTAATTTTAATGCGTTTATCGTTGGGATTCTTCTCTTTCTCATGCGTTTGTTGTCTGACTGCCTGTTTGTCTGTCCGTTTGTTGCTTGCCTATCTGACTGTCTATTTGTCTGACTGTCTATTTGTCTGTCTGTCTGAGTGTCTGTCTTCAAGCTTGTCTGTCTATCTGAGTGGCTATCTGAGTGACTGTCTGTTTGTCTGTCTGTCTGCCTGTGTCTTTGCTTAAGTCCTCACTGTTCTTTCATTGTCTGGTTCTTTTTCACAGATGCGCCAAACTGAACTGCAAAACCTAGCCAAAGAACTGGACGCCCTTCAAGCGGCAGCCAAACAACTGGACACCCAACGCGGCGAGGCGCAGAAACGATTGGACGACTTGGACGGGCAAAAGGGTCGTCTGCAGACATCGGTGACCTCGCTGACGCAGGAAATTGAAAGGGAACGGGAGCGAACCAAAGAACTGAAAGCTGAACTTGAGCGGCGGCAGATGGGACAGAAAGAGCAGGACGAGGAGGTGACTCGCAAGAAGCGGGAATTGCAGAAACTGAAGCAAGATGAGGCGGCCATGCAACAAAAGTTGGACCAGCAGAAGAACCATCTGCTGGCGTTGGAACGTTGTATCACCGACGGAGATGTTAAGATATCGCAGCTGGAGGGGCATGTATCCAAAGTGGAGGAGCTGAATCAGACACTGAAAGTAAGAGAGTGAAAATAATGTTAAAGCCATGTAGGTTGGCGGGCATTAGGTCGGCAGACTCAGATTGGCAGACAGAAGACAGACAGACAGACAGACAGACAGACAGACAGACAGACAGACAGACAGACAGACAGACAGACAGACAGACAGACAGACAAACAAACAGAAAAACAGAAAAGTTGATGTAGATGCAGACAACCAGGCAAAACTTATTTCATTTTATTTTAACTTTATTTTTATTGACTGGCTGTGAATTTTCCCTGTAGGAAGCCATCGGACAGTTCGATGCGGCGTTAGCATCCAACGATGTTGCCTCCATTAATCCTACATACCTCCAAAAGTCAGTAGTGGAGTTAACTTTCAATGCCTCTCACGTCAACCTCGACCCCATCACTCCGATTGCCCTCGCTCAGCAACAGCAACAGCATCACTTCCCCGACCCGGCCGCTCATTCCTTTGACGATCCATTCCAAGGTGAAGACCCATTTGCAAAGGCCGGATCGGGCTTCGGCGGAGCCGCGGCAGCAGAGGACCCTTGGGGCGCCTCGCCGTTCGGCGCATCCACATCCGACTCCTTCGGTGCATTCGGTGGGGGATTCGGTCAACAAGGCCCGGAATCACCTCTTCCAGCGCTTCCACCAAAGAAGACGCAGCAATCGCCCGGGCCAGCTACAGGTTAGCATATATTTTATGTACTGAGCATATAAATTGACTTAATTCTCTTTTTGGTTAACCCGAGAAAATGCTTTTTATCTTATATAATATCCGAGATGTTTCTGTTTCCGTCCAATAATTTCCCTTGAAACTAAACATATTTTATATATTTAAGGAATAATATAAAGAATAATTTGTTATGTACGATATTAAAATATTTTGAAAACAACTGTAGTTGTATTTATAATTTGCAATTTTGAATCAGCCTCGCAAACAAGGAATGTGAATGTATCTTAAATTACATTAAATTCCAAACTATTGCAGGTGCGACGAGAAATCCGCCTCCTCGACCAGCGCCACCCAAGGCCGCGGGGAAGAGTGCCTCGTCAGGCAAGCGAGAGCAGGCCGCACCGGCACGGGACGCCTTCGAGGGGGACCCTTGGGGTTCCGGAGGCGGGAGTGGTGGGGTGATTGATGGAACAACTGGGAATGTGGGCTATAATTTTCCGGCGTTTGAGCAGCCAGCACCGGCAAATTTCGCCACCGACTTTGACGATTTTGCCAAATTTTAGCTGTTTGTCCGCAGAAGCATTTTCAGTTCGATTTTTGTTATTAAAACTAGCTTCCGTTCGTCTGTTCTAACCGTATATTGTATATTGAATAGATTTTAGCTGTTTTATTCCAAGTACGTTTATTCCGCTGATAATGAAGATAACGTGGGTTCAAACTCGAAGGATTAGGAATGACGAAAGGCAGACAGACAGGGAGAGAGAAAGGGACAGACAGACAAACAGAGACAGACAGACAGGGAGAGAGAAAGGGACAGACAGACAGACAGACAGACAGACAGACAGACAGACAGACAGACAAACAGACAGGCAATCGTACAAACAGACAGGCAATTTAATAAACAGATAGATAGACAAACAGGCAGACAAACATGGACACAGGCAAGCAGTTAGATAGACAGACAGACAGTCGCACAGACTAATAGTAAAATAGACTAAAACAGGCAAGTGGGGCAAAAATAGATTTGAAGTCATTCTCACCTCTCGCCCTCATTTGGTCGCACTTTGCCTGATATCTCTAATCAGTTTCAATTTAAAATGGGTTTTATCTCACGATTGGAATTCCCGGATATCGGGATTTCTTTTCATTCACAGATCGTTACGACATTACGCAGGCAGGCGCCGATGAGTAAACAAATCACTACCTGCGTAAGAAGCACGCTCTAGCTTTTCAAATAAAACTTCTCTCTTCTCCTGATTAAGAGTCAACAGTCAATACCGCAATGTTTTCAGGGAGTTCGTTCCGGTGGTCGTGAGATACACGTTTGTTCTACAGTTCCATTCACCTCTCGTTATTCCTTGACTGCTTCAAAATATTTTGGAGATATGAAAAATGTCGGCGAATTTGGATCCCGCATTACTGTTCACTAAGCAGGATCGCATTGGAAAAGGTAGTTTTGGAAGTGTCTATAAAGGGATCGACAATAGGACCGGCAACGTCATCGCCATCAAAATAATTGACATAGGTACGTATTGACAATACAGTATTGAAGGTGAAATGACCAGACAGATAGGCAGGCACTGCCTAGCAGACAGCTAAGTAGACATGCAATCAGACAGGGAGACAGACCGACAGACAAGACAGGCAGACATACAGACATACAGTCAGATAGACAGACAGACAGACATACAGACATAGGCAGGTAAGCAGACAGACAAACACTCAGACACAACGACACGCAGACAGACAGATAGACAGACAACCCAGGGAGGTCGACAGAACATTCAGATTGACACACAAATAGAGAAGACTCGTCAGCTGTTTGGTAAACCGATGAGCACGCATGATCATTTTATAATCGTTCACGTCTTCTGTTGAAAGATAATGGAGAAGACGACATTGATGACCTGCAACAAGAAATCACCGTTCTACGTCAGTGTTCCAGTCCGTACGTCACCAGGTACTATGGATCTTACCTCAAAGGTTCTGACATTTGGATCATTATGGAATACCTCGCCGGAGGCTCCGCGCTTGACCTTCTCCAAGCCGGAACCATAGATGAAAACTACATCTGTATAATTGTGCGCGAAATACTAAAGGGTCTAGAGTACCTTCACCGAGAAGACATTCTTCATCGAGATGTCAAAGCCGCAAACGTTCTACTCAGCGCGCAAGGGTTCGTATAACTGTCTATCCGACTGCTTGCTCTGTCTCCCTTGTCTGTCTCTCTGTTTGCCAGTTTGTTGTCTGTCTGTCTGTCTGTCTGTCAATCTGTCCGCCTGTCCGCTTGTCTGCTTGTCCGCCTGTTCATTATGTGCCTACCTGAGTATCTGTCTGCCTGTTTCTCAATCTGTTTATCGGTTTGTTTATCTATCTCTCTTCTATTTCGCTTCTAATTATTCTGCAGGGACGTCAAACTCGCAGATTTTGGCGTTGCTGGTCAATTGACTCATAATGAAAAAAAGCGACTCACTTTTGTCGGCACTCCGTTCTGGATGGCACCGGAGGTGATCAAGCAGGATTCCTACGACATGAAGGCCGACATCTGGAGTCTCGGTATCACCGCCATCGAACTGGCTAAAGGCGAGCCGCCCCTCTCCGACCTCGACCCTATGCGTGTATTACTTCAAATCCCCAAAAATCCTCCACCACAACTTTTGGGAAACTTTTCGCCCCTTTTTAAGGCGTTTGTGGAGCTTTGTTTGAATAAGGTGCCGGAGGACAGACCGACGGCGAAGGAGCTATTGCGGCATCCGTTCTTACGGAAAGCTAAGAAGAATATCTGCCTGATGGATCTGATCGAGCGCTACGAACGATGGCGAGCGGACGAAGCGAATCGTGATGAGGATTCTTCGAGTGAGGATGAACATGACTCGAAGGACAGAGATGAAGATGAGGATGACGGGTGGTTGTCGACGGTGCGAAGCAGTCGGCTGTCCGAACCTCCTACGGTGCGGTCCGTTGGAATCGAACCAAACGGAACGGTTCGGAACAATGTTCGAATTTTAAAACGAAATTCATCCAGTTCATCGTCGAAATCCGATGGAAAAGAACAGAACGGAACTGTTCGAATCAATGCCCGGAATTTGGAAGCTGGTTCCTCAAGTTCCATTTTAAATGCGAACCTAATGGAACGGAATGGAAATGCTCGGAACAGCGTTCCGAAGTCGGCAGACTTGTTCACGAGTTCATTCATAAACTCAGACCAGATCGAACGGAACGAAACAGTTAAGAACAATGTTCGGAGTTCGGCAGATGGTTTCTCGAGCTCCGTCTCAAAGTTGCTACCGGATGCGAAAGAACAGAGCGCAAACGTTGGGAACAACGTTCGTATCTCGGAACGTGGTTCGTCGAAGGGGTCGTCGGACGGAACAGAAACCGTTCCGACGAAACGACAAGGACGGGGACCAGCCCCGCCACCACCAACACCACCACCAGCAGTGACGGTGGTACCCGCAATCATGGACCCACCGTCACCTCCGTTGAGTCGAACGAGTTCGGCGTGCCTGGCGAGGGTGATTCGCTTTACAACAGCTATTCAGGAATTGGACAAGCATCAACGGAACGATGTCACGGAAGCGGTTCGCATTGATCAGTTGAAGCGTTCGTTCGAGGCGGAGGAGCGGAAACGACCAGGCTGGACGGAAGCGTTCCTTCGGGAGCTCATGTTAAGGGTTGATCCGAATTTGAGCGGGGCAGAGTTGGATGCTGCTATTAGTCGTATTTCCGGTTGATATGTGCATAAGCAAAAACGTGGAGTATTTATATTATTAATGACTACTAAATACTGACTGAGCACTATGCGCTGACTGATTAAGACTAACTTGTCAGTCAGTTTAACCTGAGCATTACTCTGGATTACCCAGGATTAGTTAAATTAATTTACCCAATTCAGCTTTGGTTTAGTTTTTTTTTCACTGAAAGCTTTAGTAACTAAACGGTTAATAAAGTTTAAGTATCGTTTTAGTTTGGTTTTTAGTTCAGTTTAATTTACCCTCCCTTCGTTGTACAGTATTGAGGTCCGAGGATGTCCTGCAGCTGCACCAACGATGCAAGTACACACGACGATAGAGCCATGTTACATACAGCAAGAGATATATACATTAGTAAGATTATGGTACGATGTTGTACTGGAAAATGCATAGAAAAAAGGCGCACAGTGGCCTACGTGCATCCATTTTGCAGCGGTCCGTGTAAAGGGTCTAGACGTAATCAATTGACTGTCCCCATTGACGTACTGTGACCACTGTCAGTTCTAACTAAAACCGGAAGACTAATTATTTTTGATGATTTCCGAGGTTACCGACATGTGGAGTTTTATATTCTGCATCATTGTTGTATACCGTGCGGTGCTTTAATAATGTAAAACCCTTTCCTGAAAGATGTCTGTCTATGTGAATTCCAGATTACTCGCTGACGACCAGTCACCAATATGTACACGAGCTACCGATGCAGTTTCTTTAAGTGAATCAAAAGCCATATCGAATTTCTCAGTCTTCACTGGAGATTTAAATGCGAAGGCCGAAGGGGCAACGTGGCATAAGAAAACTAGGCGACTGTTCGCACTGTGGCACAGTCGGCCTGCCATTTCCGGTGCATGGTCACTAGTTTGCACCATACGACACACCACTCAGAACTTCGCAGTTTCAGAATTGATTCCGTTCTACGATTTCCTCTCTACAATTCACATACCCTTGTACGGAATTTCCAGCTGTAATTTTTGTACCGTCCTTCGCGGGAGCTTCGTTTGAGAAATGGAGCTGCAGCGCGACGGCCACGGCCGCGACGACGGAGAAGAATGGGAGACTGACTCGTCCGACGACGACGATCACCGTCGCGATATGGACAATCTCGTAGACACGGCAGTGGATATGCTCGACCGTGCGGCTCAGGAGAAGCGCAAGCACAGGCGGGTTCGGACAGAAAGCAGTTCCTTCAAGCGACGGCTGGTAGGATCACGGGGTGGAAGCACTGACAGAGACGCTGCACTACAACGTGAGTTTCCTGCGTTGATTGGTTGATTTGACTGGTCGATAGTTCATCTTTTGGTCTAGCCATTGATTGATGGAATTGATTGATTAAGTCGATTGAGTTTAGCAGTGTTGAGATCATTGATTGATTGGTTGATGGGTTAGTCCTTAGCCCATTCTTATTTTGAAAATGGCATTCATTCTGCAGATTGATGTTAATTTAGTAGCGTTAGCAGTCAGATTATCGAGTCTACCCTTCGAAAAAAGTGATGGAAGACTAAAACCGCCACGCAGGAATTCCTAATTAACTGATTGGAGCATCACATGTGGGCTCGTTGCTTGATTGAATTGATTGATGCATCTTTTCACCAGTATCTTTCTGCCCTTCCGTTTATCCAATTTTGTACTAGAAGCTATACGGATAAGAGATACAATTTCTAAAGTAGTTTTCTATGAAATTGAATTGAAGGAGTGTTTAATTATTATTTGATCTCATTATACCCTATGTTTTCGGGTTTTGTTTTCTTTTGGCTTGTTATTGATTAGTTTTCTTCGCATCAGATTACTCCGTTATTATTTCACTTTTGTCGGGTTAGATTCAGTCAATAGTCAGTCAATTTTTATGTGTCGATTTAATCGCTTATTTTCTTCTTTTCATCTTTTTGGGAATTTTTATTTATTTTTAGCACTTGTTATTTGTTCATTTCGATTTTTATATTACTTACTTGTATATTAGCACTAGACAAACATTACTTATTTGGTTGTTGAAATGGTTTCTGATTTGAGTGAGGATTGGTGATTTCGACCAATCAGACGCTTTCAGCAAACTGTAAGTTTGAGTCACGCTGTTCCGCATTCAAGAAAAACATTTACGGCAGGAAGATAAATTTACTTGTCAACATTTGGTATGATTTCGTTCATTTTTTTTCATAATTCATAAATCAATTTTCGCTGACATGTGCAAGCCAGACGATCCCAATTTTCGCTTGACGTCTTTAAGGTTAAAATATCCCTCAACATAAAAGCTTCTCAAAAACAATTCAGGAGACTGCGGGAACGAAAACCGGAGCGAAGAAAAAAATCGCCGTAGAAGAAGGTATAAACTGCGAGTTCGGCGAAGGCAAAATTCGCGAGCTCGACAAGACACACACTTTCAGCAACCAAAAAAGCAGCTTAAAGGCTGCTTAAAATTTCTAATGAAACGTGGTTATTGAAACGTTTGCTGATACTAAACTACCAATCAGAATTTTCAGCAAACTTTTTTAGCAACCAAACAAGTGATGTTTGTCTAGTGCTCTTTATTGAAGTACTTTTTTAATCAGTCACTTTCGATTTATTAAGTAATTTGTGCTTGTTTTCATTTTCATTTTTTATTTCCACTATTTATTTAATAACTGAGAGCTTTATTGTTGATTGATTTAATTGTTCCGTTTTACGGTGGACAAGTTTCAGATTTTTTTTCTAGAACCGGACACCAGCGACGAAGCCGGTGGCCGTACGGAAGGTGGCGCATCGGACGACATGCCGGCCTTGGAAGGAGGAGACCTGATTGATGACGAGGAACTGCCGCCCGCACTGGAGTCCGCCGACAGCGACGACGACGACGACGAATGGGATTCAGACAACGGTGACGGCGATGAACGGATGGAAGTGGATGACGACGAAGAGGAAGAAGTGGCGCTGAACTCCTTACTGAGCAAAGATCCCGTTGATGCCAAACTTCTGATAGCGCCTGTGCCGCCGGTCGTACCGGCAATGTCCATTCCGGCTTTGCTTTTGGCGAGGGAGTTTAGTGGATTGACACGATATGTCGCGCCGGCCCTGCAACGCCAGAGATGGACCGGCCACCGGGAGATCCTGCAGCGTTTCGCGTTGTGGGCGAACTTGGAGGGGCATACAGGTTGGTGTCTGGAGACAGACCGAGGCCGACAGATATGGATATAGACCGACCGACCGACAGACAGACGGACGGACAGGCAAACAGACAGAGATAGGCAGACAGACAGACAGACAGACAGACAGATAGACAGACAGACAGATACAGTCAGACAGACAGACAGACAGACAGACAGGCAAACTGTCACCGATTTAGCCGGACATGATTTTGGGTCCTTCTTCTGTTGCAGGATGCGTGAATGCGCTGAATTTCAACCCAACTGGCACACTCCTTGCAAGTGGCTCGGACGACCTGCAGATTATGCTGTGGGACTGGAGTAGGAAAAAGCTCAATTATTCCTTCGCTTCCGGGCATCACGCCAATGTTTTCCAAGTGAGTTTTTCCTGTACCTTCCTATTAAGCGTGCGATTGAACGTGTTATTTTCCCCGTTGACAGAGCAAGTTTATGCCGTTGAGTAATGATTCCCTCATCGTGACCGCATCCCGCGACGGGCAGATTAGGCTGGCGGAGCTGTCCTCAGCCGGAGGGAAGCCCGCGACGAAGGTGCTGTGTCGGCATCAAGGAGCATGCCATAAGGTATTCATAATTTAGTCATAGTACCCCACGGGCAACAATTTTAAGAGGTTATGAGTTACCGACTCATGAACTGGTGGCTCTGAAAACTGGTGATCTACAGGGTGAGTAGGTCCTTTGATGGTTGCGAGTTTTGCGACACCAGTGCTCTTGGGGAAAGTAGAACATGATTCGTATAGATACATGAAGGACTTCTTGGCAGCAGGGATGACCGGGAGCGTAGCACTGTCAGGATACTGAGGCTGAACCAGACGTTGTTGGGAATGCGGTTGCGTTCACTGTCGCGCCTCAAGTGATGCGATTCAGAGCACTTGTCGCTTTGATTCGCTGCACATCCAGCACGTTTATTACTTCGTAGTTCAGTTCATAAATATTTTAAACCTATGCTAATTTAGAGGAGGTAATGGACTTCACCCAGACAAGGCGTCGAGGACAAGCAATCGGCATACATTCAGACAATGGGTTCTTTATCAGACAAGAGCAGTCAGTCAAGTGCTCACATGATGAGAGTGAAGGTGTCAATAGGCATTCAGGCGTGATTCAGTTACAAATTTGTACAGCACTCGCAAACACTCAGACAAGCATGTCTACTGATGACAGACAAGTACTAACAGGCATTCAGGCAAGAGAGTCTTCTGGACAGGCAAGCAATCACAGACTAGTTAAGTACGTGTCTTTGTTTTCCTACAGATCGACGTCCGGGCCGACGCTTCGCACTGCGTCCTCACATGCGGCGAGGACGCGGTGGTGTACAACGTCGACATCCGCGAGGCTAAATCTAACAAGACCCTCACGGTCATGGAGAAGATTGGGGAGAGCAGATACAACAAAGTGCCACTTTACTCCGTCCATTCCAACCCGCTGAACGCCTGTCAGTTCATCGTGTCCGGCTACGACCGCTTTGTACGGTAAGGCTGCCGCTGCCTTGGTGTATGTAAGAGATCTTCGATTTAGTCAGTCAGTCGGTTGCTTTTCGTAGATCCTATGATCAACGCTTCGTCAAACCAGACGCGAAAGGCTACGTCGAAGCCGTGACGAAATTCTGCCCACAGCAGATTAGGGATTCGAGTGGGTCATATAGCGTTTCCTCCGCCGTTTTCAACTACTCGGGATCTGGTGCGTCTGATTACATGATGTGACTGCACCCTGTTTGCTGATTCTGCCTGACCATGACTTGTCTGTGGCATGATTGTCTGTATGTCTGTCTGTATGTCTGTCTGTCTGCTTGCAAAACTATCTGACTTTGTTCACATCTCTGCCTCTCTGCCTACAGGTCTGCCTGTCTGTTGGTCGTTGTGTTGGTCATTTTGCCTGTCTGCTTATCTTTTTGTATCCATGTGTATATTAATCTGTCTGTCTGTTTGTTTGTCAAACTTTTTATCTGTCTGCCTAACAGTCTGTCACTTTCTGGTCTGTCTGTGTTTATATCAGTCCATTTACATGATGATCAGCTGTTAATCATTTTCTTCCACTCTCTGTAGAAATCCTAGCAAGTTACAATGACTACAATATCTTCCTTTTCAAAAATTCCTCCGACCCAACCGCCTGTACCGTCCCTATTCAAGAGTACGAGGGCCACCGCAACAACCAGACGGTGAAGAGCGTTAACTTTTACGGGCCCCGCAGCGAGTTCGTCGTGAGCGGAAGTGACTGCGGCAAAGTGCTCTTCTGGGATCACGCCACCGCACGCATTGTGCATTTTCTCGAAGCGGACGGCGTCGGCGCTGTGAGTTGTTGACGCGTTTAGGCTTGTTTTGCTCCCCACTGCGCTCGTATTTGTCGAAATCGTTTAGGGTGTTGTTTGCTTCATGATGGGATGGGGGGAGGGTAGTTTGATGAGTTAATACTTGATTGGAAAGAACTTTTTGGTTGCAGGTGAATGTGCTCGAATCACATCCCACGGATCCAATGTTTGCGACCAGCGGGCTGGAGCATTCGGTGAAGATCTGGGCGCCCATTGCTGTGAAAAAGGCTGATCTGACTGATTTAATTCCGGTTAGAGTCGTAAATATGTCTGCTATCTGTTTGTTTGTCTATCTGTCTATCTGGCTGGCTGGCTGGCTGGCTGTCTGATTCTTTGTCTATCTGTCTCTCTGTCTGTCTCTCTGTCTCTCTGTCTGTCTGTATGTTTGTCTGTCTGTTGTCTGTCTGTTTGTCTGTCTGTCTGTCTGTCTATCTGTTTGTTTGTCTGTCTGTCTGTTTGTCTGACTGTGTGTTTTTTGTCTGGCTATCTACTATTTGCTTTCGATTTCTTCATTTTTTCAGGTCATCGAGAAGCACCGATCGGATCGGAAGCGGGAGTTCAGAGGAGAAGGCCGGCACATGGTAGACGAAGGCCAGTTCTTCATGATGCTGATGAATCATCTGCAGCGAAGAAACAACCGCGCTCGACGATCTCCCCATCCGCGTGCCAATGTCGACGACAACCCTGACGCCATGGTACGTGCGATATTTTTCTCCTCGACTGCACACGACAACTATAATCTCAAAACTACGTCAAATTTACATTTTTTTCAACCGTCAATCAAACTTTCATGCGCTCATCTTGAATTTCCCCGTAGTTAAACTTTTAATTCAACGGAAATGTTAAGTAATACGCGAGAAAGTGGCATTTTATTCTCAATTAAATGCTTGTTGGTTTAATTTAAATTCTGTTTTCGACCGCTTGTATTTTAAAGGTGTATTTTGATGGTGTTTTTTTGCCTTTTGCCTTTTTTTACAGCCCGACCTGGAAGAGAACAGCGATGACGAGGGTGAACCGCGTCTTCCGGACCTGCCGAACTGTCCCACGTCGTGAGAAAGCAAGAACCCGCACAGAGAGCAGAACGGATAATTTAGTCTGTGGGATGAGTCCCGTTAGAAGAGATTCACGCCAAAGGAACAAGAGGATCAGCTTGACGATGAGTCGTGATCTTGTCCCAAATTTGAGACTCTTTCGTTATTTGAGTTTGTGATAGTTACGAGTCACGGTGGGTCTCGGTGGGTCTCGGTGCGGCAGCATTCATTTTCTTGAAAGAGATATGGAAGTAAAGAATTCACCTGTTGTACAGATAAGACTCAGGCCTTGAATTTGTAGAAATTAATTAGTTAGTATTTTAACATTCATTTCGATATTGTACAGTGTACCATGCTGAAGTGCATATTAACATTTAATTTATAATAAGTAATACTATTAAATCCGAAAATGGATGGAAAACGCTAATTAAAAAGAGAAAAACAGTAAATTATTTAATTAAATTAAATTAAATTAAATTAACTTAAATTGAAATTATTTCTGACAATCTAAAGACCCGAAAATCGTTCTGCGCTAATATTTCATAAATAAGTTAAAATCAGAAAAATCTAGAACAGGGGCTAGCAACTAAACCTTCTGATTAATATTTTTTAAATAAAAAAATAAAACAAAAAGTTAAAAAATGTGTTATTTAAATTTTAATGTTTTTTGTTATATTTGGGACTGGGTCTTGATTAAATTTGAGGTTAGTGTTCTTACAAGGGATCTATTACCAGTACCAGTCTCAGATGACGGCCAAATTTTTTCTTGAAAACCTATTCTCCTAATATAATTTTAGAAAAGATTACCGACCGAGGCCACTATCTTGTTCAAAAAACCTTGTACTTTGTCCTTGAAAAATTTAAGAAATTGGACAGTCACTGGGAAATTCCAGTATAACAGCGAAAAACGCCTATTGCAAAATTGTTTTTGCAAATTGAACGGCAGATCGATTGGTATCAGCAGAATTTGCTTTTAAAAACGAGAGGGAGGAGTTACGGCTCTTGTTCGGTAAAGCATTCTTGTTTTTTTTGCACGGTCAGTAGACTAATAGTCGCACCCGAGTTCCGTCAGTGCCTGTAGCTCTATTTCCACATTTCCGAATTGTTTTTTGCTGATATCAATCGGTTCCAAATCAAACTTTGAGTCAGTGGATGTGCAAAAATATGAAAAAAATAATTTAAAAAACTGGTGTTTTATCGCTGGGACAGGAATATTCCAGTGATTTTACAACTTCTTAAATTTGTCCATATTGTACAGCGGCTTTGTCCCCGGTCGCACGCAGTATTTTCTGAAATCAAGCTAAGACAATAGGTTCTCAAGAAAAGAGTTTGGCCGCCCATCTGAGACTAGCACTGATAATTGATCCCTTGTTAGTTGCAAAATTTGTTAGTTTAATATCAGTTTAGTGTTTTTAATTCTTTTCAAGTGCTGTTGTTGAGAAATTTCGCTTTCCCGGAAACCAATGCCTACACTACTACCCCGCGTGATCTCAATTGCAATATAGCATGTTTTACACGAACTCTATCACTGGTGATCGCGTCGCGTGACTCTCCATCTCATGTGACCACGTCGTTGTGAGAAGGCTTCCAGTATGCTAATGTATACAGTACCGGTAACTATCGCCGGGTCTTCTCAAAACGCGTAGTTACCTTAAATTAGCGAGTCGCGTGAAGCGGGGGCAGCGGGTGACCTTCAGTAGATGACTGCAATCTGTCACGCGTTTTCGTCGAGCTTTCTCTTCTCAAGGGAAAAACGAAGATTATGGGATGTTTGCATCAGACACGTGCGATGAGGGGGTGTTTTTTCGGAAATACCATGATCATGCACTGGATTTCGAGTGGGTGTTTTGGAATAGGAAACTGCTCTAGTCATCCCCTTCCAATAGTGTCTCCCCTTTCGCACCCCGTTTTATTAATGAGACTCCATTTTCAACTTGTGTTAAGTTATTATTGATTAAAACTACCGTTGCGGTACAAAATAGCTTTTAATATTGAATAACTAGCGAAATATAAAGTCATCGTATATATATTTTTTCTCTAGTGTATTTTACAAATTCAGCAGAATACGTTTCTCGTTCAATTATCATTTGGTCCTTCGGAGGTACAAATTGATTTTAGGAATCTCAGTTAAAGTTGATTGTAATGGCATCCTTAATAAATTGTGACTTTCAGGCTGTTTCAGCTGTAATTTCTAATAACTTGAGAGACATTCATCCCATACGAAATTAAACTGAATGATGGAGCTAAATTTCATTTCGATGGCTTGATTTTTAAAATATACATTATTTGGGAAAAGAGTCACTATAATGTAATAGGAGTGAAAAGGGGTTGACAAAAAGTATAAGAGGGGTATAAAGGGAACTATAGTGGTACTCTTTGGAATATCATATCACTCATACTGTTATATATTATATGGCGAGACCTTTTTAAATCCGGGAAACTGTTGCTTGACTTTAAAAAACTTGCAGCGACACTGAAATAGAATCTTCAGTTTATCACGAAAAATCCCATTTTTTAAAGTTGTAAGCAGAAACCTATTTCGATTTTTTTTACTGAGTTTCTTTCCCTTGTCTACACGATTACACATAAATACGTGCGTAAAGGAAACCAGTTTGGCGTTTCACGGTTTGACTTCAGATCACATACATTCCTAATTGTGAAACAGACCAAAAACATTTCTAGGCGATTTCTGGTACTGCAGATGGTCCGGCCAATCTCTTATTCATAGTTATTTGCCAAATTGTTTATACGAAAAGTGTTTTTGTCACGCCGATTGTTGATGCTGTCAGTGTGGGCGATTATCGTGTCAACTTCCCATTAATTCGCTTAAGGTTCCCGACCATTTCGCATATCATAAAAGTTTACGAGCTGATTGGATTGAAATTGACGTAAAATTTTGTTGAAATAGCTTTTCACGTCCTTGTTTTCAGACTGAGACGCAAGACCTTAAATCAGCGAACTGAATAAAAGTGAACTAATTCCCAGACTTCTTTAATAAAATTAATTTATATATTTACCTCTTCTGATAAATAACCGAGCCTCAGAAACAAACATGTGAACTCCGTAGGCATTTCAGAAAATTACAATAGTTGGTTGCCAAATTAACCTCCACAGAAATTTTGAGGAAAAGAAGAATTATGCAACATCATCCGTGGCCTCAATTGTGGATATCTTAATGATATGGATCAATGTATTGAATGATTATGCACTATTATTTCTGACCTTTTTTACGAATAAATGACACTGGGTTTGTTTATTAATAGAACTGCTCAAATACGCACGCTCACTTGTTGAAAACATTTATTATGAGGAACGCGTATGCATACAAATTTGCCCAAGGGTCGCTTCATTTAAACAGCTATAATATAACTCATCAAGTGACTTCACCTACATCGCAATATACTAGTCACGCACCACGAACCATTAAATTTCAATAGCTCCCCATGCAAGAACTCACTACTATTTTTATTAACCACATCAGCAAGGCACCGCATCACATATCCGGTCCTAGTAGTGCATGTTATTATAAACCCCGTCTATCTATTTGTAGATTGTGTTATTGAACTGATGCGTATCCATTTCCTTCATTTATACATAGATCTTTAAAGGTCAGTCTGTGCCGGAATTAAAATCTGAGGGCGTGACCCATTTATCGGTGAGGGCGTGAGTTGTGGGTTCCCATACTACACACACACAAGGATGTTGCTCTTGGTACGTGTGTGACGCATTCGTATATATTTATACATGAATGATAAAGATAATCCCGTATGCATGTGTAAGTAGAGCCGGTTGTGAATGGTTTGTTTGACGACAATTAAATGTATGCGACACACATATGACGGAAGAAAATTTGGACAACGTATTCGGCGTGAATATTAAGTTATGACGTCCAGACGCCGGAATTAATATCATCTCTCAGGGCGAAGAGGACATCTATTCACCCACCCACGTATACGTATCTCACACTGTATCACAGTATTAATCTCTAGTATATTTTCTGAATTGACTATATTCGTGTGTGTATGTGAATACACGCGCGTAAGGGGAAGATCTCAAGGGGTCGCGTCACGAACAAAAGCGAACCGGGTCCTACGAAAATTGGTTGGCGCGTCCTATGTGTGTGTAGGTAAAGGTTACGCAAGCGCGACACGCATTGGTGCCGGTGGTGTGTGTGTGAGCCTACGTTGGTGGTACACATTATTAAAATGGCTAATCCCATGGCTGCGTGTATGGCGTCTTGATATGGTAGGCCATATAATGGAGACAGTGCGTTAGTCAATAAAATGAGTAAAAAGTATGCTAAAAAAAGGGTATCAAAAAAAGGCATCAGCGAGTGAGCGAAATGTTGAGCCGCACGTGTCAAAACTAAGGCCTGTGATTGGTCTATTCCTATTTTTCGATTGTTGACAGTTTGCTGCATTACCGCTCAGACAAATGCGATCGGCGAATTTCCAAAATTCACCGATCGATTTTCTTAACAGCTACGGCTAATCATTTGTTCAAACTCGTTCATCAAAACTTTTTTTGATAACTTTTGTTGATTGATGGTGAACGTTGAAGACCGCACTCTCGCTCTTCTATCAAAGAAAATTGATCAGTGAATTTCGCATATTCACTAATTGCATTTGACTGAGCGGTAGGGCAGCCAGGCTGTCAACAGTCGAGAAATAGGAATAAGCCAATCACAGATCTTGGTTTTGATGCGCACGGTTCAACATTTCGATTGCTCGCTGATACCCTTTTTGACGGAAGTTTTTTATACATTTTATTGACAGCGCACTGTCACTAATGTGTATTTGACAATATCAATGAGCACATTGTGCGCACGTTTGGGAAGTTTCTTTCCCGGGATTGCTGGACGCTGGTGCGTGAGATGCTCGGGTTCTTCGTAGGGTATACCTTTTGACAGCTGTGCCGCGTGTGTCACATACTACGTCAAAGAACTCGTTGGACGTAGGACGTTGGATGTAGCTAAACTGGTCTATTTGATTGCTGATCCTCTTAGCGCCGGCTTAGTCGGTTTAAATTAGTTTGACCAAAGATCTCACCAGCAATTGCCAAAGCGTAAATTCAGAATCACACCATACTACTCTTTTTCCAACAGTTCCATATTTATGGCAATTACGAAAAAAAGTCATCTTTGTGATCACAAGAACTTTGGTTTATTGCAATTTCAAATTCTTTAAAAAATTCTGGCAAATTCCGGTTTCCCCGACTTTTACTGGTCAAGAACCAATTTCTGAAACAAGTTCAGAATAACATTTTTAACGCCAGCTTACCAAATATTTTATAAAAAATTGATTGGCAATAAAAAAAATGAGAATTTCAGGGACGGCGCCACAATTCTTTACTGTAACTATCAGTAAACAACCACCGGATTTCTGTTTGCACCTCTCTACTGCATTTTGTTTTGGTCATATCGCTAATCAGTGCTATTGTGCAAAAAATATAAATAGCTTCGCTTCTAGACTTGTAAAAAAATTCTGCTGTGAGCAATTGATTGTATGTTAAGTTTTATGTGGGACAGCATACAAAATGTTAGTTCAAATTTGTTTTGAAATTAGTTCATTCTACGGTGAAAGTTGGGGAAACCGGAATTGTTTCCCAAACTTTGACATTCCACCAAAGCTTTTGAGTCCACAACGGAGAAATACGTTTTGTAATTATCGCAATTATGGGGCTATGTAAAAAATGGTGTGGGGTGCGATTCTAAGTTTCCGTGGAGAAAACCATCACTGGTCAGTTGTTACAACAGGAGTCCGTGAGCCACTCCTGCTGGTTACATTTTTTGGGCCTAAAGCTAGTCAGTAACAATTCCCGTACTCAGCATAAATGTTAACCTAAACTCACTTAAAACGCCTTATTCGGAGATAAAGGGGCGGAACGATTTATACTGTTGGGACAGGGACTTGAATTACGAGTGTAGTTTTCGAAGATTGTCACATAGCTCCGCCCCCGGACACCCGAAATATATTTGGTTGATGCCACTTGAATTCCTATTGCACTCGGCATGAGGAAAGGGTTGACAAACGTTCTTCTGCGAATTATACGCTGGCTATTGTACATGGAACTGCTACTGACTAGCTGTACAGAGGGCTATATATGAAAACAGGTAACAAGAAATGAACTTTGCGTACCCATAATCTCTGGTTCAATACGACTCTAAAGATCATTGGTAGCCCAAATTTTTGTCATTAGGGTTTTTGTATATATATTTTTTAAATTAATTTCACATATTATTTTCTTATCAAACACCGTTCGAGTACCAGATGATGAATGAGCATCATGCGATGATCGTGAGATTATGCAGCAAGATCGACACGTGCCCTCCTGATTATAATGTGTATGAGGACAAATAAAAAACTCCCTTAAAACGATTCTCCGTCAATGAGAGAGCCTGTCCACTTGCCGGAAGACGATAAAAAATTACCCAACACCTCGAGAGCGTACTACAGTAAATGCTGCATGCATATACCGAGAAAGAACGGCGCTCCCTTCAATCATTCAACGTTGCAGTCAATGAGCACGCAACATTCGCCTCGCAGGCACAGCGAGAGCGTTTTTCTTCCCCTTCCCACCCGGTTTAATTAACACCGGGTCTTCCACTCCCGCGATCGTGCCATGTCCCCGATCCCAATCGTGACATGTCTGATCGTGACATGACTGTGATATATACTAAATCGCGCGAGAGTGCTCTCATTATAATCGTCCATTTCTCGGGCTCCGTTTGAGAGCTCAGGTGAGAGCTGATGAGGAAGAGGAAGGAATTCCCAAACGGCCTTGCGCGTTGCCCTACGGCTGCTGCTGCTAAATTGCGGCTATTTTCGTCCTGTCATTTTGCTATATATTCTCTTTGAGAATCTCGCGAGCTAGCGCACAATGAGAAAAGCTGCGCCGCGAACACTTAAAGCAGTAGCATGAGGAAGAGACAATATTCACTCAAGAGAATGTACATATGTATATCGATCGGTCGGAGTGGGTTCCCGGGTTCTCTCATCCGGGAACCCGCTCCCTATAGTCCGTCGGGGTCTACATCCCTGCAGGTATATCTCTGCATATACCTCTAGAGATACAGGAAAAGGAAGGAATAGAGGTAGAAGATCCACACCGGATTCGATGCGAGAACGAACTTTAAAGGTCGGAATATTGGGATGTATCACATATGTATATACATATGCAGACACAGAGGGTATAGCCAAACCATAGATTATACTTAGATGAGGAAGCTTTCTTCCCCCATAAAAATGTGTATATGTACTATACAAGGGATCTTGGTGCCCGTGAACAGTGGCTCGTTTAGGATCTTTACAAGTCAGAACCTACAGGACCCCTCATGCTAGTTCCAGGGGGTGGGCAAAGGGTCAAAATGTTTTTTTTTAAATGGAAAACTGAAAAAAGAAGTAAAAATCTTACACTTTATCTTGATCACTTGACTCATATACAGAACTGTGGATTAAATTTTAAGAACAAAATACATTTTGCCCTATGCCCACTCCCTAACCCTACTATAAGGGGTTCTGGTTGCGACTTGTGAGGAACCTAAACGAGCCCCTGCCCGCGAGGAACCCCTTGAAAAGCAAGCGCCTATACAGAACTCAAACACGCCAACGGCAGCTGTTGTTTGCGTCGTGTACAGTGACAAATGTCTGAAATAGAGCCCTTCGTGTGTATACGCTGTATATGTGGGTATACCTGTAGCTATATCCCCGCCTCCACACACCTGCATCCGATTGTATTAAAAATAAAGGGGAGGGAGGGAGAGCTGTGTATATCAATCAGTGTCGCGGTTTGATTTCCCCCTCCTTCCCGGGTGCTTTTCAATTTTCCACCCTACACAGCCAGACACACACACACACACACACACACACAGTCGGATTTTTCTTCTCAGCAGCAGCAGTTTCCGCCACGCACTCACACAAACCCATTATATACTGCAGACATTTCTGCTGTTGGGTCGGTGAGATTTTCCATTTCCCTCAACAGGAGCGTTCTCTCTTTCTTTCTCTCGCTCTCTCTCTCATTGCAATCAATGCTGCGAGATTGTTGCGTGTTAGCTTGGCGGGGTATCTGACATCGAGGGAGTGAGCAACAGTGCAAGTTCCCTGGAGTTTCGCTGCGTCCTTGGAGAAGGACCTTGGAAATTCGGCGACCCCGGTATCTCCGCGAGACGAGGAGGCACGGCTCATCCCATATACACCTACGCGCGGAGTTTGGTGAAGAAGAGATTGGAGTGTGGAGGAGACGACAGCCGCGCTGACAGACGTCGGGAAATGGGGAATGGAGTGTCTATGCAGACGCGATGTATCTTCGTGGAGATCCACGGACGCACCGAAAAGGTGGGCGAATATATTTGCACGCTTCCGATTTAAATATAAAAAAATAAGTTTTGAGTCATTGTCTGACCCCAAGTATTGACCTATCAAGTTTAGATTCTTGATCCAACAGAAAAAACTCGTTGTCATCGCTTCAAACTGAATTAGTCGATGTAGTCGGACGTTTGAAAAATATAGAAATGTATATAATCTGTAAGGTTATGTTATATTGGTTGTTATAAAGAATACTTCCAATTCAAAAACATCTCGTTGCAATAGCTTTCTGAAAACATTGTTTATGACGCCCCTAACAGGTGTTCGAAATTTAGCAGATTGTTTTGCTCCCCTCTCAAGCACATTTTTTAATTTTTAGTAAACCAAAAAACCGAGTTTTTTCAGCCTAGATGATTTACACACGTTTCCGTTGGGAGCAGATAAAAAGATGAAACGTGCGGCTGTTTAAGTCATTGCAGAAGAGGAAATGTTTCAATGCAGCTTGCTCGGGTCGCGGCGCTACGCCCCGACCCCCACCCCCCACCCCTCTCCTGGGCACATGTCTGACGGTCACTGAAATGTAAAACT